>JAQFZH010001782.1:0-19366 GCA_034695485.1 Entomobrya nivalis
AGACATTCCAGTCCTTGTGGTACATTTATTGGAACGTTTTCAAAGGTGCCGAGATTGTGTTGTTGAGTTGGTTGTGTGAAAATAGGCGGTTGAACAAACTCCACATTAGGAGTAGAATTGTTGAACCCATGATGCTGAAGACGTGGTGAAGACTTGAATGCTGCATTTTATTAATGATAATCAGAAAGATACGTTTAAATAACTCAGACCAAATCCGTTTTCTCAACATTTTTGTAGATATACAAAGTATTTAAATTGTGGAACCATTGTTATTATGGCTAAATAATATGGTATACCATTTGGTTGCGTATTAGCAGGTCGACCAAGAGCAGAAACGGGCACCGGAACGGGAGCAAATGAATATTGTTCTTGAGGTTCTTCCGGTGGACCACCATTCGTCTCTGAAGCTAATGGTGAAAGATTACAATAATCCGTCAATAGATTTAAAATAAATATGAATTATGTTAACACTATCTACCTTTATATCCAGCAGGAACATTTGCGTAATTGTCAGCCATTTTAAAGAAATCAGGCTAGATTTTTATAAAATTGTGTGATGTGTTGGTAGATAAAATACGTATTATAAAACAAAAAGATAACTTGTGCAAGTAAAAGCTAATACTTTGTACAAGAATCAATAATCAGTATCGTGTAGTAATATGAGTACATATGTATGCATGATATTTTAAGTAGAACATTCTATTAGATTTCCAAGTAAAGCTGACTTGGAGTTTTCTCTCAATGCCAAAATCATTTTCCATGTACAATATGTTCCAGGGAATGAATTTGTATATTAAACCGCAATATAAGCAGATTTGTAGTAGCTAATTAATTAATTAACGAGTAGTCTGACGTGTTTATGGTAAAAGTGTACGACATGCACAAGTTAGATTGTCGTGTTTTCGTGAACGTCGTCATATCCTGTATCTCTGATTAGCGAAAATTATGAAATAAATTGTCCCCATAAATATAAACAAGTATCTATATTTCATTTAGAAAGCGACACAAACAAACTCCAAATCCATTCTTCTATATATTTATTATCACAATAAAACTGAATGAAGTGAAAGAGCACTAAATGCTCATGAAAATAGTACGAATCATTTAAATCCACATAAATAGGAATATATTTAAATAGTTTATATCAAGCTTAAATCTATGAACGCTAAATTGGTAACATCTTAGCGCTTATTTTTGTGTCAAGCGAAACTCACTTTAGTTTTATATCAAAAATGTTGTATGATTTTTTATTTTAAAAAGTTTACATTATCTCCTATAAAGCTTCAAATGTACTTTTTGAAGTTTTTTTTACTTGAAAAGGTTCTCTTATAATTTTTTCAGTAAAACGTTATATAAATATGATAGTAATCTAGGTACTAATACTATAAAATAATGAAATAAATTGAATTCAACATCAAAATTATACCTATGTATATTGCGAACTGAATCAAATTTTAACAGTGTAGAGAATATTTTAAAACTGATTTAAATGCATAGTTATTCGTAGAATTATACATTAAAATCTATAATAAGTAAATTAATTCAACTGTGATATTATCTATATGCTGAAAACCCCTCGAAATACAATGGAGGTATTGGCTACGTAAACTAGATAAGCATTCATATAATTCATCTGAATGTCTCTATCAACTGTTCCAATATTTCCCACAGGAATGGCAATGGGTCGTAAAGATTGGAGAACCGATTTGAAATACCTTCTTCTTGTTGTAATGTGTAGCTGGGATTTCCATCGTTTTATGATTTTCCGTGTGGTTTCATTAACCAAACTTTGAAAATGAAGCATTAGCATAACACACCATATAAGCATAAGAGTTAAAAAAGGACATAAAACATACAAATAGCCAGGAATAAACCTGGCCCCAAAAATTGTTAAATTAGTTGCTAATAACAAGGCAAAGAATGCTCCACTGAAAAATAAACTGTTTAACATGCCAAACATCTGTTTAATCAAACAACAGGCGACAAATACATCTCTGTACAGTTTAATGAAAGGATAACTAATGCCCATTTGCTTAAGGTACTGTATAATTGAGATTAAAGCTTGGGCAGAGATTGATCCAACAATGGTGAAAGTCGTAATTGATAAAATGGAACATTGAATTACGTAAATCAATAACAAGCATCGCAATAGCTTGACAAACCAATAAGAGTAAAACAGTATTGGTATTTTCCCACGTACCGGAATCAGCACATCCAAAAGAAAGTATACTGGGTCAATATCCCCAATCACTACAACAATCGCCCAGAAAACTCCCCCAAATACTGACCCCAAAAAGGAGAAAGCTGAATGAATCCCAAAAATGTTCACATAGCCTCGTCCATCCTTTGGTTTGATAGCTAACGAAATTTCCGATATCATAACTGCCAATATATTAAGTCGATATTCCGGCGGTGGGAAAAGTTTCAAATTTAGAAGAATTGAGGTTGCCCAGTTCGCTAACGCTACAAGCTCCCCTCCATAAAATAACAGTAAAAATTCCTCCATTAGTATTATCGGCACAATGATTCCAAACAAAAGCAATGCAAGGAGCACTTTTTCAAGTGGGAACAGGTCTGGCGAGTACAAAGTTGTATATAAAAATATGCCTTCCACTGCGGTTAAATTAAACCATAAAATAGAAACCATTAATATGTGTGGAAGCAGTCTCTTGATTGGATACAACGAATATTTCCATTTGTTTGTGGAATCGTTCCAACGAAGACAAAGAGGATAAAGCAAGTCGGTTAGCTTTTGGTTTATATTACTCAGGGAAAGAAATAATGTAGTAGCCATTGTAAATATATCTACTTTAGTTGACTGGTTAGAAGGTGACAGGTGACCCTGTGTAGCTCAAAAGTGAACTAGTTGAAATTTTAAAACTTATTTTTGGTATAAATTTGGAAAAAAAAATATTTGGTATTCATGTAAAACCTATTTAATTGCATGTATTAATGTAAAAATGAATAAGTGATGTCTATCAGAACATGGATTTCTAAAAATATCATAACATATTTTGAATTTTAGAATTTTCTCTGGACTAAAAGCGTTTGCTCCCATTTTCCCAGGTAGATTAATTTGAAACCTTATTAAATTTTAGGAGATTTATCTAAGAAGCATATCTCTTATGAAATTAAAAAAATACTATTTAAGCTTTTGATTGAGAAGCAAATTTATCAAAAGATAAGTTATACAAATAATTAATTTATGTTATACATTATATGAGATTCTCTTCCAAATACAACTAAAATAAAACAAAAACATTTAAATTATATGTTATGCTAGAAATAAAACTTAGTGAGAATGATTTTACTATTCAAAAAGTTTGAAGGTTTTTTCATTGTTGTTTCTTAAATTGCTATACTGAAACCGGATTCACGAGATCATGCAAATAAACGCTAGCTTATATGATTGTTCTGCACAAGATATGATTATAGTTACAATTAACCACTTACTCATGTATTTCATATGCAGTAAAAAGACAAAAGTGAGCAAAATAAGATGATAAACATTATAAAATAGTTAATTACTCACATACTGTTTATTAATATAGCATATATTTGTACAACCACGTCCGTTTACTACATACCTAAATATCATAACCCAATATGGTCATGAAAATTTTTATGGCTTTATTCGACCTCTGGTTTTAATAAAAAAGTTAAGCTTAGATTTATTAGTCATATTTTATTATATTTTTATATCAGCATTTTTGTAAGATATAACTCCATAAGTTTAAAAGTTTCTAAGATAATCAATAAAGTCGATAGAACAAAAGCTTTATACAAAATTCATAAATAAAATCTATTAACCTGCTAGCTAAATACATTTAAAATGAGTTCTATCTCTTATTAGTATAGCTTTCGTAATCATATTTGAAAAAAAAACTTTTGTGAAAAATAAACCTTGTAATTTCAAAATAAAATAAAAATTATATAATTGTTTACCAGAACTTAGTTTTAATACTATATTGTATACAATTAATCGTTCTTTTTGGTTTAAAAACACGACTTTTCCGTTCTGCTTTTCTGATATCCAGTACAGTGCTCTCGTTAAGAAAAACACATTTTCAGAAATGTTAAGTGAGCGCACTTGGAAATTTCTAGGAAACGTGTACTATTACATCCCCTTCTTGGCGCGATTATCTACACCTGGGACCGAGAAAGTAGATGCGTCATCCGCTCAGGTCATAGCCATGTCCTCGTTCTTATTCACTTTTCCACATTTGTTTCTACGTATATTTCCTTATTCTTCGATGTCTTTACTTTCGCTACGAAGGTGATCGAATCTCCTTTAATTTGGTCTACGCTGCCATTTACGCTGTTGCTCTGTGCCTGTTATCTTTCATTATGATGATATTTCGAGAGGAAACTTGCTTCAATTTGGGAAACACAATTGTTGCATACATCAAATTTATGCAACCTGCTTACTACCCAAACTACGACCCAAATAATGATCCATATGGAAAAATTGTGGATTTGGGTTTAATGGCGATATTTTCCACATACTTTAACTGTATGTTTCTTACTTGTCTTTGTTATTGGATGTATCCTCGTGCTCCAATGCTTATTGGAAGTGTTATTCCGGACGATGCACCAGCATTTGTGGATCTACCTTTTAGCTACTATATCCCATGGTTCTATATCAAGATTCACATATACCCAAATCAGGAGATCATTACCCGCCAAAAAAATTTGAATGAGGTCATGTGACTTGCATCTCAAAGGGACAGTAAAAAACTGATAGCCAATCCACTATCGGAGTTTGACCTGACATGACCTCATTCAAACGTTAGCCCAAATTATAACCATATAGAATCTATATGGTTATAATTTGGGCTAACGTTTTCGATATTGTTGGGGTCTTCTATGGATACGGTATTTACATTGTGCCATTTGTTGTCAAGGAGTTCAATATAAAACGTAAATCATACAAGACCATATTCCAGAATTAAGAGAGCCTGAAAATCTGATACCTGCATATAGGGGCGTTCAGATACTGCAACAAAGGGTTAATCAGATGGCTGGGGAGTTTCTAATTCCGTCAGAGGCGATCTCTACAAAATCGATTATATATTCAGCTTACATGGTAATAAAATTTAGGAACATTGATAATGATTCTGTGGCTACTTCAGTTTTAGTAATGTATGTTATATCAGGTTTGGGATTTTGGAGTGGTATTCTGTTCATGGGTGGAGTTCTTCAGTTTTATGGAATTAAAGTAATTGATTCGTGGAAATATTATGATTGGCCTAATAAGCAGCAGAAAAAGCTGGTGGTAAAATTTAGAAAGTCATGTAAACCTATGCAGTTCAATTATGGGAAAACATATGTAATAAAACGGCTGAGTGTACTAAAGTTTTGGAGGGGCTTGTCTCGGGGTATTTTGAGAGCACTTTTGGCTTTGTAAAGATGAATAATTAATTGTATTTTTAGGTGATCGGAAAAAATCCCAAAAACAGAATCCCAAAATCATAGAATCCCAAACGGAATTCTTCCCCAATGGAATTATACCCAAAATGAATTTAAACCCAAACGGAATTTTTCCCCAATTTTATAAGCAGTTTTATTCTTGCATTTAAACTATAAAACAAAGTCATAACATTTCATAATATATTATTTCATACTTCAATCAAATCAATCAACAAGTTCAATTGTAATAATCCATAATGCATATTGAAATGGCCAACAAATAATCAATAGTTCCTAAAGTATTATTGTAAAATGGCACTATTTTTGCAAGTCTTTCACCTAGCCTTACATTTTTTTGCTTATTTTCACTAAGGCCTGTCTTAATTCTATTTAACTCGTCTTCCTAATGATTCTGTTCTTTTCGCAGTTTTTCAATGCAAGTCCACACAGTAGGGTGAGATCCTTGCACTACTTGGCTAGTTTTCATGTTCACATTAGTTGAGACTATATTTCGTATTGCATGCTTTTTTATTTTTTCTGGATTTGGTATATGATTAGAATGCTCACTGTTGGTCACTATGTAATCAGTAAAAGAGCAATTCTCCTTATCGAAACCATAAACTGTGAGGCTAGAAGAACAACCATTTTTATGTTGAGAACATTTATAGTAGTATGTGGAATTTTTGGTCTTTGAACTCACGTGAAAAATGACACTGTTAAAAACGAGAACTTTGTTACCGTTAGTTTTGTAACTATCTATGAAGCGTATGGAACTATTTTCCTTGACTGGAGATGCCATGTTGTCAGCTTGATTTCTCACGGAAAAGTGAGAAGTCGTACTCTTGAAATGAATGAAAGCGAAATAAGATGATCATTTAACGCATTTACACAGATTTGGGTAAAATTCCGTTTGGGCATTATTCAAATTGGGGATTCTTTCCATTATGGCTAAATATTTTGGGATTCTTGTCATTTGGGATTCTCGTTTTATAGATAGATTCCTAGGACCCTTAGTTTCATCCTTACCTGTGCAAATTGCAAATAAATGCTGAAAAATTAACCGCAAATCAACAAAATGAACTACTACACGTAATTAAAAGAAAAATACATTTTTAAATGCTATGCATATTTTATGTTTCCATTCTTTCAAATAACTTTTTTTTTGATAACACTAATGAAAATTTATTTCAATTTATGAGCCAATTATAATTAATTATGTATGAATAGTTGGATTTTTTGTGCATTACTTATCTGATTTATTGAACGAAGTTTTTTTCTTTACCACATTTGAGTGTCACGCAAATTCCACGAAATAACAGCACAATGAAATTTTATGTAAAAATGGGACAAAATATTATCGGAAATCAAAAATCAAGAAAACAAAAACGCTTATTAAATTATAGCCCACATTGTAACTTTCTCTATGTATTCTTTAGATTTTCTTATTGTTTCCTCTGCTCTCCATTTCGGTTTACAATAGTTGGTAAAGGAAAGTTCGAAATATACCATTGGTTTCCTCAGAAGGTAAGTTCTGAAGTTTGTAGTATTCATAAAAGGTATACGAGTCGCATAATACGGCGGTCTTCCATTCAAAGATTACACAAAGTACCAGTACTACTATCTAAAAAAATCTTTGATTTCAATGACATTTTTGAAAATTCTAAAAGGTATTGTGTGGAATTGCCACTATACTGGCTAGTTACAGAAGCTTAACCAACCTGAGAAAAAGGGTGGAACGTATGGAACTGGGAAAAGATGGACCTCTTTCATATTTCAGTTTTTTCACTAGATGTGCCGGAGTCGTGTACACTTTGGCATTTTACAAGGGTTTCTGGATGAACGAGCAAGCCTACTTAAAACTCATTCAATTTATCAATACCAGTCAACATTTGCTCCCGACTAAGAGCAGTTGGGTAGGAAATTTTTAAAGGATGTTCCAGTTAATTGTTAATTGATGATACTAAACACGCTATAAAAATTCCTAGGTACAGTCAGCCTTTCTCGCTACGCTGATTTGTTCCACATACAGCATATTTACATTTTACACGGGAGTAGTCGACCTTTTCAAAACCTCAAATTGGTCTCTTCAGTGGTGGCTTCGTCGACTAGTTGCAGAGTCTCACTATTCATATTTCATAAGGAATAGCACACAGCCTCTTGAGGAAACCTCTGAAACCTTTTCACTTTCTCTCTCTAATACTTTGATGGCAATAATTGAAATCTTTACATCTTTTTCTCGAACGTTTACCGGCTATTACGGGGATTTGTGCATTTTAGTGAATGTTTTAACTTTGTATATACCCGTTTCATCATTCACAAATCAAATATATTCCCAAATTATCGAGCCTAGCACAATCGTTAGGAAGATTGGGAAAAAATATAAAAATTCTATTTTACTACGCCGGGATCTACAACATTATTTTAAGCAGGATGTCAATCAAAAAATCAAGTTGTTCAAGGAGGTCGCCACTTTATCAGAACTAATTGGAAATTCTGTGGGAGAATTAGTTTTCCCATTTTTGGCGGAGGCTGTGTCTTTTTATTCAAACTCTTTTCATGAGGTGCTTGTCGAAGGAACTTTCGGATTGAAGCTACGAAGAACTTTTTATTTCACTGAGGCTTCAATCATTATTTTCTTGTCTGCAGATATAATCAGAAAGGTATTAACAGACTAAATACTAATAAAAGTCTACTAATAAAAGTAGCTTAGAAAATATTTTAAATTGATACGATTTAGATGCGATGGTTTCGCTACTGGCTTGGAGAACGAGATCGGACTAAATTATTAGATGAAAACGTACTTTCTTCAATACTAAATGATCTAAATGCAAACAAAGTAGGGATTAACGCTGCTGGAATGTTTACACTTGATTATAAACTAGTGGGGAAGGTAATGCTGCTTGTTCAAATTTATTTAAATGTCTAAAGAGAGTTTCCATTTTTCTCCTTTTTATTTTTCATTCGTTTTCAGCTAGCAAGCCTGAGTTTAATGTTTTTCATAGTTCGCTTGCAATCGGTGGAAGTTCCGCTTTAAAAGACACTCACCCACACCTATAGTATTTCGTTTAAATACATGGTACACATATATTTTTAATATGAATTAGCTTGGTAGTTGCAGCTTCTCAACAAGTTGTCTCGTAATTTTTCCAGATTTCCCCTTCGGAAGTTCCTCCACAATATAGACTCCTCCGCGTAAATGTTTATAAGGAGCCAGATTAGCTGTTAATCAAAAGTGGTATTGGGTAGACTAATTAGTTCAGGAAAAAATATTTAATTTGAACATTATTGAAATTTAAGATTACGTACAATTTGCAAAGTTCATGATGTCTTCTGCTACTCCTTCTTGATCACCTGAATCGTTATGCAAGGTTACAAAGGCTCGCGGAACATGACCACCCACATCAGCAACACCAATCACACAAACTTCACTTACCTTTGGATGCGATCCAATCACATTTTCCAACTCAGTTGGGGAAATCTGTTGATTTTTTTTTGAGTTTTTATAGTGAAGATTACATGAGACAGTATGTAGATTCTATACTACCAGTAATATTTTAGAAGTACTTACATGATCGTTGTAATACTTGAAAATTTCCTTTGATCTATCTACTACGTAGACAAACCCATTATTATCAAAATATCCAATATCTCCAGTTCTAAAAAATCCGTCAACGTAAGCTTTGTCGGTTGCCTATAAATAGTTAAAAATTGAAAATATCTTACATTCTTATCTGCAATTCTTAATGTTAAAGGAATCATTAGAAGGTAATAAGTAACCTCTTGATTTAAAAGGTAAGACTTAAATAGACCGGGTCCTTGTACACATATTTCTCCTTTTTGGTTAGGTCCTAGTACTTCCAAACTTTCAGGATCCCTAATTTGAAGAAGTACATCCGGGTAAGGCTTACCAACAGAAAAATCGGGAAGATCTGTACGTCTCAAAGTGAGGAATTAGTGCTAAATGGAAGAGACACCCATTTAATATTTTGTACATGACCATTACCCCGCATGCTTGGCGTTTCGCGTTCGTGATCCTCCTTCAAAATACAGCTATTCGTGCAAGTCATCATTTCCGTTAGACCGTAGGCAGATATAACATCCTTAACGTTGGGCAACTTCATAAAAGTTTGTTGAATCGCTGGAGTGATTGGCACTCCTCCAGAAAATATTATTTCAATGCTGCTAAAGTCATAGCCTTCGGCTTCCGGCCCGGACATTGCAACAAGAAATGTTGGAAAGGCAAATACCAATCCTGGCTAAAGCATAATAATTGAAAGTGATAAATTTAAAAGGCCATGTGTTACATAGACTTGCTACCACCATTATCTAGGATATAAATACTACTTTGAATTTTGCTGCAACATTAAAAATGCAGTTTTGAGTTAAATTCGACACAGCCACAGCAGTCTTTCCACAACCCAGAAGAATAAACCCTAAGCAAGTCCCGCTGATATGGGTCGCTTTTGTAGCAATCAGGTTAGGCTTATCAACAGTCCATGGAATGCGCTCAAAATAACGCATTTGGTGGAGAAGGCTTTTGTGAGTGTGAACTGCACCTTTAGGAAGGCCTTTGAGCAAAAAAAAATATCATTAAAATAAATAATCTAATTTAAATTGCTCTTTCAGTTAAAAGTACAATACCAGTGGTTCCTGAAGTACACAAAATGACTGCTGTGCAATTTTCTGTTACAAGTAGCTGAGGACACTCTAAAAGAAAAGTTGCAGAGTACCCCAAATCATATCTGTAGAGTTCTTGGTCTGTCTTTATGCTAAATATTTTGAAAATGCTTACCAAAACCATCATCTTCCTCAATAAACTCTTGAATAGAGTGAAATCCAGCGGAATTGCGATTTATGGTGAGAACATGGACGTCCCAGTCAACAGTTTTGGAAACTACCTTGCACATGCCAACTGTCTCCTCTTCACAAACTATAAACTTTACTTTAAGCTCTCTCACACGGTGCAAAATGGTAGCTATGAAAGACGGAGATGTGGATTAAATTAAATATCACAGCAGCACAAGTTAAATGAATATATAATGATTACCATAATCATCATCGGGATATGACGCTCTCATAACACCGTTGGCTCTCCATACACCTGTAAACATTACGTGGAGTTTGCACAAATCCTTTACCATGTAAATCACAACATCTCCTTTCCGTAATCCCAGTTTGTAGAATGAACTTGCAATCTTCTTTGATTCCTCATCAAATTTGTTAAAAAAGCGCTTCTCCTCTGTAAGACCATCAACCTTTAACGTTTAATGGATATAGATTTCGTTAAATCGTAAAAAATATTATATATAGCAAAAAAAAATGTTCAGTCAATCTCAAACTCAAGTACCAGCCAATAATCCCTTCCCTCCTCGGCATACGTTTTAGCCTTCGCTAAATAGTACTCTGGTAAACTTTTTTCACTTGGTGGATCAATCGCTTTGAAATCAGATTGCAGAATTGGATTTGCCATGTTGAGATTTTTTATTGTTTTAGAAAAGTGAACGAAACGAAACGAAAAACTAAGCTTTTTGTGAAGTGTGATTGTTGAATTAGATTAAAGAATAAGATAGCAAAGCTTTCATGCACCTGAGTGGACAAACTTACACTGGTCTGGTGTCAACAATTCTGGAATGATAGTATATGTTATTTTATGAATTTCTTAGAGCATTCTAATTTTTCAATATACTCGCATGTATTTTTAAATGCTTTAACTGGAGATGGCAGGGTTGATGATCAAAACTGGTTTATTTAATCAAGCTCATGAGCGCCCGCCCCTTTGTGCAAGCACAAAACATGTAATCCTTTTTTTTGGCAACTGCTTGCTGGTTCCTCAGACACGCTACGTTAAGACAAACAAATAAAAACATCATTAGAGAAAATAGCTTGTCACTTGTTAGCCTATCAAACAGGATGAATGAGGAATATATGATAAAATTCGTAGCACAAGTACAAATACACCACAGCCAACAATACATGGTTCCATTTTTATGTAAATACTCCATGATTTCATACCATGATATATTATTGGATCGCATGTAATATAACATGAACCTCAATTGTATGCCTCGGTATTATGATGAGATGGACATTATAAGTAAGCAATCATATCTGTCGCACAATATATGGCAGTCATTGATTATATGGCGTTTAAAAAGAATTTAACTTCTAGTCTTTCCAATTTTCCAAGTTTGGTGTGAACATTTATGTTTTATTATGATAATATTTTCACACTACGTAAGCATCAGTTTTGTATTTTTACATTGGGAAATCTATGAAGCACACACAACTCATTATTTTAATTACATTGTCTTAACTTTAGTGTCTAAATTGTTGTTCCATATGGAATCTGGATATCACTTAAACATGCAAATAATGACCTTGATTGTCTGGACATTCATTATATTGTCAGTATTTGAGAATTATGACAGTTGAATTTTTTCAAGAAGCTGTCTTGATATTTTTCCAGTTTTTCCTTTAGGAAGCTCATCAACAATATAAACACCACCGCGTAAATGCTTGTAAGCAGCTAGTTTCTCTGAAAACAATACAAACATGATCAATGACCATTCTTCATAGAAAATACAATTGAGATGATAGTGGTAAGTACCATTCGCAAAGTTTTTAATATCCTCAGCTAGGGTGAGTTTATTTTCTTCTGGTCCAACATTTACTTTGACAAATGCACGAGGAACATTTCCCCCAGGATCAGCCACCCCAACCACACAAACTTCGCTAACCTTGGGATGCTTCCCAATTATATTTTCTAGTTCAGTTGGGGAGATCTGATACAACAAATACAATTTATCTTAATCATCATGCACACAATAAACCATAAACAGACACAGTGAAATATTTCTTACATGATCATTATAATATTTGAAAATTTCCTTTAGCCTGTCCACAATGTAAACAAATCCATTGGTGTCGTAGTAGCCAATATCACCAGTTCTAAAGAAGTCATCAACAAACGATTTCTCCGTGGCCTTAGACCAAAAACATAAAAATCAGCTATTGCTCATTGTTAAGATTATTTGAGTTTGTTTATACTGACTAACCTCTTTATTATTAAGGTAAGAGTGGAATAGAGATGGCGATTTGACACATATTTCCCCTTGTTGGTTTGGAAGAAGAACCTCCAATGTATCTGGATTTCTGATTTGAAGCTCCGTTCCAGGACAAACCTTTCCAACGGAGAAGTCAGGAAGATCTAGATATATTTATGGAAGACAAATGCTCAAATTAAGTTTTTAACTAATTTATTATTTGTTTAGAAACCTTTAATTCCAAGAGAAGTTTTCTTATCATCATCAAGTAGAACAGCACTTGTAGTAAGGATAAGTGTTTCAGTCATCCCGTATGCCTGAAATAAATTGATGCAACCGAATTCGTAAAGTACACGTAGACAAATGCATATTCGTGCAAATCAGGTTTTCAATTCAAGCACAAAATACCGTTACGATGTCCTTTAAGTTAGGAAATTTACTAAGGGTCTGGCGAATAGCAGGCGTAAGAGCAACTCCAGCGGTATAGATGACTTCAAGGCAACTAAAATCTCTATCTTTTCCATGAGCCTCTGCCATTGCTACAAGAAATGTTGGGAATGCAAATGCATAACCTGGCTAAAAAAACGTCCACTAATTAATGACGTTACCTTGCATTGACATACACGAGATTTTTACTGGACAACTCATATGGTCTTTACCTTGTATTTCTCGACAGCTTCAAAAATATTATCTTTGGTCAAATTTGAAACAACCACAGCAGTTTTCCCCCCTGCCATCATAATAAACCCAAGGACTGTCCCACTGATATGAGTTGCCTTTGTTGCACAGAGGTTGGGCTTGTGTGAGGTATAAGGTCCACGTTCCAAGGATCTCATTATGTATAAGAAACTTTTATGGGTGTGAACTGCACCTTTAGGCATGCCTATGAATGTATGTGAAAACGACAGCACACGAAAATGTAATATTCAGCGTCCTTCCATTTAATGAGTGATTAAGTTAAGAATTCGTAAGCGCACCTGTGGTACCGGAAGTACAAAGTATAATGGCTGGATCATTTTCATCTACTTGCAGTTCCGGGCATTCTGTATTTTGCACATTATAATTTAAACCATATAACCATCTATTTCAAATTTAAAACTAGATTCTAAATGTGAAACCACGTTCTCTAAATGCATGTTGTGCATACCCGTTCCATCGTCTTCTTCTAGAAACTGCTGAAGAGATGCCACACCTTCTTCGCCAGACCGGTTTACCGTTATAACGTTCACTTTCCATTCATCTACTTTATTGGACACTTCTTTACCAAGGCCAAGAGCGTCTTGTTCACAAACAATGAATTTGGACCGACTTTCCTTCACCCGATACAAAATCGTTTCTAAAAAATCATTTCACATTACATTATGACTACAATACTCGCCTGTTTATTTTCAAGGTCAAAGGATTTGTTGTACTGTGTAAGTTACCAGCATCATCTTCAGGATACGATGCTCTCATGACACCGTTCGCCCTCCAGACTCCAGTCAACAATATATACGATTTGCATAAATCTCTTATCATAAAAATGACAACATCTCCTTTTCGCAAACCAAGCTTGTAGAATGCACTAGCAATTTTTCGTGTTTCCTCATCAAACTTACTGAAATACCGTTTCTCGCCAGAGAGACCATCAACCTGGCATGGCAAGAAAAAACATGATGCCACAAATACAATATCATATATAAGTCTATTAATATTGATTTCATTGTTGAGTGCTTACCAGCCAATAATCTTTTCCTTGATCTGCGTATAATTTAGCCTTCTTCAAGTGATATTCTGGCAATGTATTTTCTGACACTTGCTGAATTTCTTCATAGTCCGATTTCAAAACAGAATGCTCCATCATAGTATTTTTTTATTCAGTATTAAAAACCTTCTGTTTTAACGTCAAGTTACTAAAATATTATTTTTGCGAGACAAAACGAGCGAGTCAGCCAATTAACTCCGTCGTCCTATCTGTGAGAATGAGAACGCGAGAATGACACAAGTTTCCCAACACATCTGATGACACGATCTATCAACTCAACTTGCAATTTAAGACTATCCATAGAAGTTACTGTATCTGCTGGATAAAAAATACTTTGATGTGTATCATGTAATAAATGTAGCTAGCTAGTTTATCAATATCAATACCATCTTTGCTTAGTTGGTCTGTCCAGTAAGTTTTATATTAAAACATCCGTCTGGACTGACTGGAGTTTGATTGAACCCCTCTATGAATGTACACGACTGACCTTCATTTCAATTTAATATTGCCTCAGGCCTACTGAGATTGACATTTACAATGCATAAACTCCAGAGTATAAAACATATCGCGTTTTATAAATTGGCAAAGTGGTCCCAAAAATTTTACTTGTTTTTCCAGATGAATTTAAGATGAAATGGTAAGTATGCTTAGCTGGAATTTATATTTTATGTTTTATCTTACACCATGTTGTATGTACATAATTTAAACGTTTAGGTTATGAAGTCACTTGTGATACAACTAGGATTTTGGTACATACTAATGACTTTAGATTTTAACATGTAATGCAATCAAATTGGAGGTAATAAAAATGCATTTGGTATAGTGTAGAAGTTTTGAGATGGTGTGAATTTATTGACATTAGTGCGGTAACACGAAAAATGCTTCATTTTTGATATTTATGAATACTTTATGATCGAATTTATATTTTAAGTTTTGTCATCATTTTGAATTTATATTTTTGTAGATGCTATTAAATAAATATACCAGTTATAATAATAGTCGGGAAATAATAACCGATAGACATTAAACTAGCTAATTTGTTAGAAAACGATAACTTAAAACTTTATTGCATATGTATACATATTTTTACTCAAACATGCCTTACAATGTAATTAATAAGTAATTTGACATATATAGAATACGTTAATTAATTAGCCTTCTAGTATAGCACCAAAATGTTATGTTTTTGGGGATGCCCCATATATGATCAGTCGAGAAGAAAGCTGCTAGCCATTGCCATTGTAAAGTCAATCCAAGTTTGAGGGATTACTTTCCATACATTCTGTACGAAAAACAAAGTGGAACGTTTTTTAGATTCAACAACATAAAACGTTGAAAAGAGATGAACAATTAAAATTAAACTGAACTTACAATCCACCCGCTCCAGCATTGGCACTAGCGAAAGCAGAGGATCCACCCATGCCGAATCCTCCTGGATAACCGAACCCTCCAGCTCCTGCACTTGCAGATGCCATTGCCTGCGAACCTCCATAGCCATAAAAGCGTCCTTCTCTGTTGGTGGGAGCTTCTGTAAATCAATTAATCAAATTGATTGTTATTATTATTTGATGTTAAATGTTGAGACAAATTTTACATTACTCAATTCAATTTAATTTTAAGGTTTAAAAAAGTATAAACTTGCCTTCGTTGGGAACCGGGGAAGAATGGGACAGGAAAACGCACAAGGCAGCAACAACGAAAATAATGCTGTATAAATATTTTTTGGAAATCATTTTGCAACGAAGTACTCCTTTTTGGAGACAATGAACTGCTGTAAAGTAGGAAGTGTGGAGTTTTCTGAAGTGAAATGTTTGCTGATTGAAACAAAACTGATGATTTTTCCTCAAGGATCCTGAGGTTTTTATACTGAACATAAATATGCCCGGGCCTACTGTCTTCCCCAAAAGCTCCTGCAACTGGCCAGGACCAATTTTGTATTTATGTACAAGTGCATTCATGCATATATTATGTGCATTTTAAATGAAAGATTAAGTGAGGGAACTGGCATATACCAGATCTAAATCCCAAGAATTTCCTTTGGTGCTATATAGAGGTTTATAAAAATAGCTACATACATATATTGCGACGGAATTCCCAGATGTATAAATCTATACACTATAGATGAGTGAGTACTTATTGGATATTACGCAGTCCTTTTTCGGGGAACTTGTGAAAAGGCTGTATTGTTGTGCTGTTTTAACACAGTACCAGTTGCTCTAACGTGCAGAAAGTATCTACATTAACTAATACGGAAATCAATAGACCATAATTTTATCACGAGTACTAAGAAAAGGAAACAATATAGCGTTAGAATAATGCATCGTTGATCTTCCAGATATTTTCAGTTTCTGCAGCTTACTAAGGAATACTTACGAAAAATGCATGAATGAAGACTATTGTTTCTAAAATCGACGATTAATGATTTATATGACGCATCATCAATTTTCGATATCGACCAGCCAAACTCTCATGTCGAAATTTCATGCAGTTTTAAATCGAATACGATCTAAAAACAATTGCAGAAGTACTTAAAGAAAAACATGACTTACGAATTTCGGTGTTTCAATTTTTTGGCAACAATGTTTGTTATCATTGAAGTAAGTAAATGTAGAAGATATAACATGAAAATTAATGAATCGCATGCTCTAAAATAATAATCGATTACAATTAAAATTATTGATTTGAATGATTCACATATGCAAACATACAAAGCTAGGTAATTAAAAATTTGATATCAACGGAAAACATATTGTAGCACCTTTCACCTTCTAAGTGTCGGAGAAATACCCAAACACAGATAGTAAAAAATCATTAATGATTTGATGTTTGAACTAAATCAGAATACTAAATCTGGTCCGATGTAAGTCAAAGTGGAAATGATGAAGGTGGAGATAATTTTCAGTTTGTTTAGAGGAAAATCCACCCATGCAATTACAAAAACTAAAAGGGAACGTGATTTTTTAACATAAATTCAAACAAACATTTAGTTTATTGCAGCGATTTATTGTGAGCAAATACATATTTAGCTTGATCATGTTCATGAGCCATTTTTAGAATTTAATATTCATAAAACTACTTTTTGATCCCATTTTACAGGTATTTCCGATAGAATTCTGCACGGAATCCCTTATCTAACTGATACGCCTGACCTAAAACAAGATGAATAAATTGCTGTTAGAAATGTTTTAGTAAGTCATAATCACTTCATTGTTATCAATAGCTAACATCTTTATCATATCATCTCATTATCATCTTCTTTGCTCATCAAGAGTATTTACATAGGTACATAACAAGTACCCGTGTAAAATTAGATTTCTTTGAGTTGTACTGAATTTAACATTATCATTTATGCAAATAAACAAAATCTTATTACATTTCATATCTTACAATCTTGCGTGTGTATCAACTATTAGAATTAGACGTTTGTCTGGACACTAAAAAATTGTACCTGTGTTCTCCTTGTAAACCAAACATGAACTACTTTCCACTTTACCATCAGTTTTTACGTTTTGAAGTTGAAGTATTTTACAGGTCGATCTATTTCTAATAGATTTTGCAGAAAGCGTAGTTTCACAGAATTTCATAATTCATTTCTAGGATTCAGAAGAATGATTTTATGGGGTTATTGCTTGCTACGATGCGATACTCGTAATTTTTACAGCAGATCTAGAGGCATTAAGTAATCATTCATGTTCACCGTCTCTGCTCTGCCCGTAAACAAAAATAAATTATTTCTTTTACCATTAAAAAGGATGACTCTTATTGCTTTAATATTTTATTATTTTCAAAATGTAAACTGATATACGACAAGACAGCAACATACCTTTGCACACTCATTTCATCATGAGATGATGAGTCAGTCATCAATAATGCCTACACAATTCAGTGCTATGTTATGTACGATGATTATAATGTACGCATAATAATATACATGTTAGCAGGTCGGTGGGCCACCAGAATTTTTCTTTTTTGAATTTGCAATCAAGTTCAAATTCAAATGCATTTTTGGTATTAATACAGAATTTATGAAAATATGAAAACTTTTTTAAATGTGAAAGAAAAGGAGAGCTACAAACATACATCCACATTTGTATCCATCCATCCCAAAAGCAAGAGGCTCGCCTTAGTTTACCTTCCCTGCCTACTCATTGTTGAGCTTTTTTTTGTTTCAAGTATACAAATGTGTATATATGCCCACCATCGACATAACGGTCAGTAGGTTCTTCATCTACTTTTTTTGCAAATCCAACTTTAAGTTTAGCTTACACCAAGATTCACTTTACATCATCATATCATCCATCCCGGCAACCACGGCCACACAACCACCAACCAAGAGCCGATTGAATTCCATTTGCAAAACATGCATGCAAACATATTACACGTTTATAGCTTACATTATCACAAAACCATCATCATCTTCATACCTTCGTACTGAAAACACAGCGGCTACTTTGCTGCAAGTTAGTAGTCCCTTTTTCTTTCTTAACTACCTGTAACAAGAAATACAGGATTTTTACTAGATTTTTTTTGTAAGTTTTTCTTACAAAAAAAACCATAAGCTCATACCATCATCAACACAAAGCGATCCTTCTTCTTTCAAAATCATCAAAATTTGTAGAAAAAAATATAAATCTTAAAAATACATAATATGAGTATACTCAATGGATGTAACATATGTGTTTTTTATATACATTTTTTATATTTGTAAGTGTTACAAAACTTTTCTTGTATGTTGGGATACCCTTTGCCTCTGGCTTTCAAACAAAAGCCTTCTCTCGCACTCCACTGGCCACTAACTACTCTACTGCCACAGTGACTGACTAAGTAAGAAAAATATATTTAAAAAATAGCAAAACATTGACCGAACGTCTTCTCTTTCTCTCTCATCATGTAAATGCTGTTCCGTCCGTCTGATTTATGTATCATATTATTATTAAAGCCCATAATGTGTAATATATCCCATCGCATTGTATATTGTAATTCATCATATCATCATTTTGTTTTACCACCACCACCAAACCACACCATAGCACCTTTTATACTAAACAATCAAACATAATGAAATAAAAATTATAGTGCTTGCATAGTAAAAACTCAGAGTAATACAGAGATACCTATTCCTTTATAAAAAACAAAATTTTGCGTGCTGCAACATTTATTTTTCAACTTG
>JAQFZH010001783.1:0-19356 GCA_034695485.1 Entomobrya nivalis
TGGTAAAAAAGCTGGTGATGATGAGATGGTGGAGTTGTCATACAAAATACATGGAGCTTTTTTTGTTTGTGGACAAGGGATATTTTAGGTACCTCTCGATATGCATTCTATTTTTAGAACTCCATACGAGCTTTAATATGCACAGGTTTACCAGTCTACAAGCAAGCATAAATTTAAAAACAGTTTCAGAAGCTTATTCATGATTAAATTGTGACTGACTACTGTGACTACCCTACGGGATTTTTATACACACTATAGTTTAGTTAGAAATTCAATTAAACTACAACATTTACCATATAATATCACTAATTTCGATATTTTATAACTTGTACCATAGGTGTTTGGTGAACCGTTTAAAACTTTTTTATTTATGTTTCTGAAATTATATTCCTACAACAAATCATGTGATATACATTAAACGTAATAAAACATATGTGTTAATTATTTATTGTAATGAACAATGAATGTCCCACAGACAGTGTATTTACTATTTTACAATTAGTCACAGTAGATCATAAACATTAAAAGCTTTTTTTAGAATGATATCCAGAATGTGGCATCTGTAAAGACTAAAACTCTTTTTGTGAGTGCATATAGTCTATTTAATTCTTTATTTATACAAACATCTAAAAATACTTTTATTCTTTGACGTTAATCGAACATAGCCGCCCGAATTTGTAACGTAAACATGCATTTTTTAATTTATCTTGATAACACACATGCAAAATTGCTACTTGTAGCCCACTTATCTCTTATAAATCTTATGATATCTATAGATGGCATGGCCATACATCTATGTATCTATACAATACATAGATCTACACATCGTTGTATGAATATGTATTAGTTAATTCTACTTGTAACTTAAACTTTAACTGTTTAAAAACTTAAATAAGTGCTCAGTTCACTTTAGAAGGAAACCGTTACAATGTACCCTTTCGCATTTTTTAATGATGAAAACACAATGTTGATGTTGTGGTTTACGAATATTTGATTGTTTTTTTGTATCGTTCTTACCTAAGCTTACACATTGCGCTGAAGAATGTTTCTTTCCAGCAATTTAAAAAATCAATAGCTAAAATATAATTTGAATCTTGCTCAACATTAATATGATAATTGAAGGGACGTAATTTGTAGAAATAAAGTTATGGGTATATTTTCAACCAATCAGAAGGAATTTCATCAATTTTACGAGTTGCTTGGCCATGATTTCAGTTTCTACCAAGCAGTAAAAGCTGAACAGTCATTCCATTCGCAAAGTCCATGAAGTTTAATGGGGTCCTCTGATCTACAAAGTTAAAAGATCCAAATCGAAAGGTAATTAAACTGCAGGACTTATAGAATCGTTTTCTCCACTTGAACTCCAACGGAGACCATATTTGCCGTTCATGTTTCTTCATCTTATATCTCTTCACCAAATTTTGTTGTAATTCTTGGAAACATTTTTGTGACTCCAAAAAGGCGATCGACATTCCTCCAAAAACGACCATTGTTGCCACAATGCACTCCATCATTATTACAAAGAAGATCAATGCATTCATTGAGTTCCCTGTTCCAGTTGAAAGCATGATCATCAAAGTTGTGGAACTGGATTGCCCAAATATCAGTCCAATGATTACAATTAGCAAAACATATTGCTGAATTTCGTTCATCAAGGCTGCCAAATATTGAATGCTTCTATAGATCACCGCTGTCCTTAGTTCATTTTGCATCCTTTTTGATTGTTTTGTCATGCAAATGTCCTGAAAAAGTTGTACATATTCCCGGAAACCGAAAGAGCAAAGGATTAGTATTCCACTCAACAGGAATAGGCATATACTTGACCCAACCGCCCAAAACCAGTGGTTTACCAGAAATACCAGAATTTTAAGAATGAACTCTCCAGTTTCTTTGAAAACTGGTATTTCTCCACGATTTTTACATTCTTTCAAAACGTTGTACCCAGCCAATGAAGGACTACATGGATTAAACCAGTGCAGACCATATACGTAGGCAACAGGCAGAATGGAAATTGTTGCAATGTAGCCATATGCGAAAGCGAGATTTAGTACTTCAAGCACTTTCTTTTCGTTCTGTTTTTTTACTTTGTTTAGCTGCAGGGCAAATTTATGCTCAAATTGTAATAACCCATTTAGGTATGCACAAATTAGGGGAGCGTTATGGTAACAAATAACCATGAAAATCTGAAAAACTACATGACAAATTATTCCAAATCTACTAATCAAACGTTGGGTAAAGGTAACTTCAGAATTTTCGCGAAACAATTCGCTTTGTGCAGCTACTAAGATTGTAAACAGGGTGTAGGTAGAAAATTGGATTTTCCAGAGGAGATTTCCCTTCCTGAAATCTTTTACTAAGCTTAACCCTCTTTTGGGCTTCTCCCAAGTAACGACGATGCTGTTCAATGATCGGCAAAATCTACAAATTATTTTGAAATAAGATAGATGGATTCGAATCATTTTGCACACGGACAGATAGAAAGCAACGTGGAGGTCTAATAGAAACTGAAACGAGTGTGTGGTCAGATTGAATAATTTTCTTGGTTATGGTGATTCAGAATTATGTTGATTCGAGCAGTGGGCTTTCTTGTAAAGTTATAAAAAGACTTATATTCTTTGTCGTATATTTATCATTCTATGCCAATTAATTTAAATTTTTAATAGAACTACATGTTGTTATGACAGCTCTCCTCCTTTCGAATGTAGATAAAAATATTTTATAAAAGCACCACTCAAACCCCATACACCATATAAAACCAGTCAAACCCATATCCACAGGCGATGTCAATAAGAAAAAAGTTGTTTTATAAAGTGAAAATCAAAGAAAATTTACAAGAAAATATAGAAGCCACACTATTATCAATTCCAAGTTATCTATGATTTCATCAGATGTGTAATCATTGACAATCGAGAACCCTATCTTTACTTGGTAGTTCATAATTCTCAGGTGTTCTTCCGGTATTCCTAATGCCAGAAATTTCTGTAATGAAAATTTTCCCTCGTCCGTGGTTAAGCCAAAGTCATGTAGATAAAATATAACCTCCTGGTTCCTATACAATTATTTTAATGTAACAGATTTCTTTCCGTCACCATTCCGTACCTCGTGCAGACATGGTAGGTAGCTTCAAAAATAGTTTCGTCTAAATGTTCATATAATCGAAAGTTGAGTTTTAGACACCCATGACGTACAGTCAGTTGCGTAACAATTCTTGCCATAACATTCATTCATTAGTCTTATACTATTTTTTAATTTGCTACATGCTACATCAACGTAATTTTTTGTCGCGTTGTATGATCACCTTTGCATAGCCAGAATATTTGCCGTATGTTTACAAAGTAATGCTTTATGCACGTAAATCTGCCGGCTCTTGTAGCAAATCCTTATCATGATCCTAATCTTGTAAAAGATGTCAATGAAAGGCAATTCTAAATGAATCCTCTTACGTTGTGAATAGACAGAATGGATGTCAGACAGTTTATCACACGTTTACTATCTGAATGCTCATGAGAGAAAGTGCATTATAGAACATGTAGAGAACGGGGGAAACTGAAATTCGCAAATAGTAAAGGCAAGCATAGCTGCTAGGTCGTAACTGAATATATAGTAGAGTATATATTTGTCTTTCTCAATGTATTCCCATAAAAGCCACGCTGATTGGTATACAACCACGTTCGGCTTTGGTGTATAAGGGGTTATGGGTATGCACAATTATTTGCGACGACGATTCAACATTATTACGATTTACCTTCACGCTTAGATATAGATTGTCTCATTTTGTATCCATCTCTCGAGTATAAATCCATCATTTTCCCGTCGAGCTCACACACTTTCCATTTGAGTGCTGAATGTCTTATCTTCTAAATTCTCCCATTGCTTGTTGATTGTACACGGAATATCAAAAGTTTTAAACGATAAGTAATTTGTGTTTTTTGCAACCCAAACCGATAGTTTTGAATTAAATTCATTATGCAGACAGTGACACTGAGGGCTATTTCCCGGATTTTCGTTTTCCTTGATATGGTTAGACTTATGTTTGGACAAATATATATATATATTCTCTTTTTCTGTTTAGCATGTAAAATGTTTTTTTATACTTAAAATCAGATAATTTCAGGTATTGGGCTATTGGTCATGCTACTAGTAACGATTCTTGACACGTTTGGAATTGTGTCAGATATCCATGACCGAAAAGATGCTGTCACCCAAGGCGGTATAATTAGAATATTTATACATTCATTCATAATATTTTCCTTTGAAAAAAAACTGGAAAGTAACATTTTTTCTTTGACTTGCACAGCTGCCGCGCAGTTGTGCAAAATATGGATATCGGTCTTACTCGCGTCCGTCTTCGTTTCAGTTGACCTGTGGGCCTCCATAATGTTTCTTAAAATCACGAAACAGGTCAAGCACGTTCTTTGATTAATTCCGAAATTATGTAGTTTAAACTGACTTTCGAAATTGATTAATTGATTTATTGATTTATTGCAGGCAACCTACCATGCTGGAACAATCAAACGGTGCAGAATTCATCGGAATGTCAACTTGGGTTTTAGTATAATGAGTTTATTATACTTGTGGGTTACCACATACTACGTTGTCGTTGCTGTGGCCATTTCCTTCCGCGTTATACTTACAATCATTGTGTGTGTTTTTATGAGCAAAACAATCAATGATGTTTACACAACAATCTCCGTACCAAATTGATTCTCGTCTCAAAATCGATTTCTTCATCAAATTGTCTCCCGTATTTTTTCCATTCATTCTTATACCTTTGATCTGCTTTAATTCAACGTACACTCAACAACTCTTATCGCTTATCTATACTCTTTCTGTTACGTTAACGTACACTTAATTCAGATCTGTATAATATGTACATCATGTTTCATTTATTGCCATTTTCTTGGTAGTTAAAGTATTTCGTGAAAAAATTGTCTGATTTGTAAAACTGAATAAATGTTGCTTGAACTGTTTTTATCATGATTTGCAACTACGTGAAATAGACCGTATTATTACTTTTTATTCGCATAAACATGTCCAAACAAAGATCACATTTTTCAACAGAATTTTTTGTAATTTTACCATTTGTCAACAGATGACGACGATGCCGTGGACTATAACTGTTTATCGAGTAACTACCATAAACAAAATTGGACACTCCAATCGATCCAAGCCATCTGTGATATGTTTGAGTAGCTCGGATGTCCCATACCAAAATCCTGCTAATATTCGTGTACATGGAATGAATCCATCCAAATTCGTAGTATCATGGACTCCTATCCCTGAAAAATTGCACAATGCCCCTGGACTGCATTACATTATCGAATGGAAGCAGTTTACAGTTGATACGTCAAGTGCACTGCATCAACATCAAATAGACGACTGGAGAACTGACTGTCAATCTGTCAATTGAAAATCAATCTTCGTACATACAATTCATTGTAAGTGTACGTTCCATTAACGAGATTGGTTCTTCAAACCAAACAGCCGAGCCAAAAATGGTCTATTCTGGTTTGGACGTTCCCACTCTTGCTCATGAGAATTTCACATTTATGGAGAAAGTGGATGGACAGTCTGCCCTTTTCTCATGGAACCCAGTCAATCATAATAGTGTTTGTGGAGATTTTGCAAGCTGCAAAATTAGGATTTGGACTTACGGAGAAGATGACAGCGCGAAATTTTCACTTCGAACACTATGACACAGACTTTTGTCAATGGGCTTTCTCCAAATTGTTCCGTTTAAAATCCGTTCTTATAACTCGTATTATGATGGACCAATGAGCCAACAGTGTCGATTTGTACATATTGAAGACGAATTATGCGGCCGACATGAACTTTGTTACAGGGTATTTATATATAATGAAAAATGGGCTCTGTATTATTCTTGTAGTCTTAATACTGGAAGTATTCACAGTATCGGGTGTTTTGAGAAACCGAAAGGGACATTACACTATGGACATGGGGAAACCCGGATACATTGGAACGGATTTGTCTCAAGTTGCAAAACCGTAAGATTCTCATAATTTTTTGTATCTGACTTTTTCGTGTATTGATTTTGGATGGACGTAATGCATGTAAATTTCAACACAGTAAGAGCATGGATATGTTTGAAAATACAACCTTAATGCGAAAGCTGATAGATTTTGTACCTATATTTTTAGTAACCAATAACTGTGAATTTCCATCGTGCCAAGTGAAGGAAAGTGTTTTACTTTTGCACTTAATTTATGTTAAATGAGGATTTTGACCTGGTTGTTACGTAAACTTGATTTTTACTTTCAGCATTGTGAAATAAAATGGAATAAAATGTGAATTAATTCCGGATGCACACAATTTGTGATATTAGCGCAATAACATCAGAATGCTGTGGTGCTTACTAGAGCGTCGCATAACCATGAACAAAGTGGGCATATGAGAAAGACCAGCATCATCTCTGTGCAAAATAGTATACGAAATTTGTAGTCTAAAAATTGAGCATCAATAGGTGTCGTACCTCGTACCACTGCGTACACCGATCCTTTTTATTCTGGATCTGTAGAGAGTGGAAATGACGTGAAAAAGTGTTTTAAATGCTTTGTCTGGATGTACATATAATTTGGAATAATTACGTTTAACAATGTATGGTAAATGGAATTAATTTCGCGTGAATATATATTACACTTTTGTATTCGTGTAAGCATAAATACGATCTCATCTTATCCACCTTTATTGGTTACAACTATATCGAATGAAATTCCACTGATTATCATCCTTCTCGCTACTTTCATGCTTCATTTTTAACTCACACATATGATCTAAGAAAACAAACACTTGTTGCTCATCTTTGGTTGGCTTTGGAGTCACAGAGTCGATGTTTTGGAGCTGAACCCTGTGTATGACAGTGAAAAGGCTTCAGAGTTTGTCGGTTCGGGGATTATTTGCTAGTTTGTATCCGTCAATCTAGAAATACGTAAGCGTGACGCGATGGCTTGTGGATCAGCTCGTGATCAGAGAGTAATTGCGATTCTATTGTGCTACTTGCTTCATTTAATTTTATAATTGCCACCATTCGTGGCGAGATCAACTCAAAGGAGTGTGGATTGTTCTCGAAAATATAGATTAAATCGAATCTGCAAATTTGTAGTCTTTATTACAATGTGTGAAAGAAGTGATAAAATGAATCGTATTTAAACTGCAATTAATTGCATACGTGATAATGCTAGTTATTAATGTATTCGTGATGATACATATATAGTTATAAATATAAAGTAGTTCCTGCCATTAATCTGTACAATCAGGTGTAATAGAAATTCAAGTAATGTTTATAGTATGTATTTTTGTAGAATAAACAGTATGTTTTGTGTTATGCGAAGAAATGATAATTATAATGAAGATTTGACGCTCAGGATGATATCGATTATGTTTGGTATATGGGTTTGATTTTATTATTACATTTAATTATTTATTTTACCAGTAGTAATTAAGTTGGTATTGATAAGTTTAAAGTTTTTGTACACTAAGCTATGGAGTACTGTCAAAAGTTAGAAACTGGCAAAATACGACAAAATTGTACACAATTGCGCAACTTTTCTGTATTATGCTACTGTTAAATGATTATATTATACAAGTAAGACCTGCAATGTCACTGGTGAAAATGACAATTTAACGAAGTTATATTATATCATATTTCGGTACTGGCCACAAATAGTATGTATGTACATGTACAAGTATTTACACTTATGGTAATCTCTAAATTGTCGATTTAACTTAACTTAGTACTTGGATTATATAAGCTTTTTAAATGAGTACGTTGTTTTGAGTTGTTCGTAGCTACTTTGTTTTGTCTTGTCTAGTTTATCCATTAAATGGGATTTAGAAGTTAGATTTAATTTGATCTTCTTGATGAGTTGACTGTTGGTTTACCTAGCATTATAACACAAAATGGCTAATCTGCAGATAAAAAACATTTTATTGTATATCTTGAGTTTTTGTTTTTTGATTGGTAAATACGGAATTGCTCAAACTGTGATGATTCCAGATTTGAAACAGAAGACGAGACTGTTGCTGTTATGCATGTTGAGAAATTGATAGTGACATGATCCTGTCCTGCAAATGTGGCAAACGCTTCATTGAAAACGTCGGATGCTGATGTAAGGACACATTTATGTACTTTTATCTTGTCAGCATGCACTCCAACCAAAAATGTTACATCAGTGAAATGGCCAACGCTTCGAAGCGATGCCATACGTGTATTGAGGTTGCTTTTAGTGAAAATGTCTCCCATCTTAAACGTTGGATGAGTGAAGGCACAAATATATTATCTGCGTACTGTGCGAATAATTTTACAAGTTTACACGTAAACAGCAACTAGGTACTATTCAACTGCACTCAACTAGATCAACTTCAATCCATCTTTTTACCCGAGATATGGGGATGATATTTTATTTGTTGGTTTTCATTAAACGAAATTTGTGATAAGAAGGCCACCTCTATTCTCTCTGCTGCTGTATGATTGTGTGTTTTGTTTAAGGTAGGTTAAATTATTATTATTATTTTGTGTTTTGTCTGCTGAAAAATACAAAATTTGAAATCACACTTTTATTCTGAAAAATACTCTGCTTCTCTCTGGAGAGTGTAAACAACCACCGCATGTCGGATCATTGTTGACCATGCTTGTATGTATGTTTCTATCAGACCGAGAACAGCTCAAAGACTGTCAACATAGCTGAGGGCGAATAACTGAAATGATGTGTATTCATGATTCATGCCCAGTATCAACACACATGAAGCGATTCCTTTCTTTCCCTTCAAATAGAGACAGTAAGTCACCCCCTTTAAAAAAGCTGAACAAGGATGTATCATCCGTTGTGTTCAAAAGGCTATAAGCGAATAAGATCTAAATTCTACCCTCAACTCTTCTACAAGCTATATGTTTGTTTTGCATTTTCCCCCTTTTTGCGTGTAACATTACGCGAGTGGAGAATTTAAATTTTGAGCTATATACTAGTATGCTTTTTTAAACAACACTATGACAGTTTTTTCTCATGTTACACATGCTACATATCTACATCATCATCATAATTTGATACAAAAATTCAGCAATACTAGTTTTATGACTATTTGTTTTATGTTATAACTGACTGGATATATGACTGAAAATATATTGGCGAACTAATCATGACATATAATTAATTTCATGTGTGCATTAAAAAGATAGTATATTTCGAATAATCTGCTGTCACACAATACCCGCTCTCTGGGTTGTAGCACTTTTCTTCTATTATCGCTAATTTTCACAAATTTGCATGGCCCCCCTAAACTTTAATGCAATATCTTTTGGAGCAGTTAGTACGGATTGCATGGTACATATATCACAACACCATTGTAAGTAACTTTATGCACGTGCTGATGATGATAGTGTTGATGAACAAAACATGCAAATAATGCTATGATTAATCTCTTTAATCTTTGTTGTATCGTCAAATTATTGTTTTATCGTCAGCAGACCGACGAATGTGGAAATCAATAAAGAAGGTTGAGTACCATGAAGAAAAGTCAGAAATGCAGCCTAGAAACAACGTTATTTGAAGACCTATTGTATGTGAAAAATGATAAGCTGTGTATGTTATATGTTCGGGGTTTTGAATGAATGATTTGACCTTTCAGTGTATTATTGCAACTTTTCAATGAAACTGGCTTTCCTTTTGGAAGAGATAGTAGTAATTAATGAGCTTATCGTTTTACTTTCTGCACTAACGCATTTTTTGCATGGTATTGTGTCGGAAGAACTTGAGTGAATGTAACAATCGTGTATCACTATAACGTATGTTGCAACGACTGAAACATACGTGAAATTGATTATATCTAGAACCTTTGAACGCCCTTATAAAACCACTTTAGTTATAAAATTCAGGCAATCACTCATCCACCGACAGAATGATTTGTCTTTGTGCACATCATGAACACACCGATTATGTTGTTCTATTTTTTTAGAATGGGCTCGGTTTTTGTGTCAAAATTACAGACGCATACCGCTTTGCATTCACAAAATGGTTTACAAAAGTCCATTTTAACGAAAGACGATTTAAATAACGTAAACAAATGTAATAATAATTACGTGCAAAAGGCCACAGTTTTCTTTCAAAATGCATTGGCAAGCTCCATCTCCAGATGTAGTTGTACTGCTTTGTGTTTTGTTACATGCAATTGTAGTAAAGGCTACTTTCTGTATCCTGTTTTATAACATAACCAGCAATAGTAAATGAAGAAGTAGTAAGCTAAATAGATAAATAGAGATAGATAGATAAAAAGAGTTCAAGAAGTCCAAAGCTTAAATTGATGAGTTTTAAAGGTAGTTCTGACAATGCCTACATTTCTCGATGAGTATTAATCTAACTATATTCTGAAACTGCATTTTTATCCTTCGATGGTAAATGTCTGTATTTTTATTTTATTTTGCTGATATTAATGTGTCATTTTACGATATAGGACGCTGAACATTATGTACAGGGGAGGAAAACTAGTTATTATATTTTTTAGCCAGACAGGGGAAATAAAATCCATGTTTAGATTGTGCATATGTATTTAAACATTCATTATTATCAATGAACCATTTTTTGCGGGGTTCCTACGGACTCTGTAATCTGTTTGTAGTTTGCAGCAATGTGGTTTTCAATTGCAAGGCTTAATATGTCTTCACTAATGTGACTTTTAACAACATTAACAACTTTTGTAAACTCTTCTGTAGTCGATTCTTGTTTGTCCGTAAATTCAGCAAAATTTAACTCCATATCGTATTTAAACTCCAACACTCTATTTTCACAGGGATCTGGCAAAAGACTTGAAGCATCAATAGGGCTATTGTTACTTCTCAAATAAAGTTTCATAATATTTTGATCATTTCTTTTTGTCATCAACCTAACTATGTTGTTTTCAGCCAACTCGTGCCAAGTAAACCGGATATTATCATACAAGTATAAAATGTCGTGGAATGGTGTTACCAGTCCACGACATTAGTCCTAGTTAGACACCAGTCCTAAAATTAGTATTTATTAGGAATTTAAAGTCCACTTTTACTATCATTTTTTGGCGTATGATAAAACAATGTTCCTTTTTCAGAGACCCACTTGAAAAAACTTCGCATCGGAATATGCGTTTCTTGCTCCCTGCAGTTCCTTCTCCTATATCTTTTGAACTTCCGGTTACCGTTAGAAACCAACCTGGAATGAGGTATCATAGTTGAGATAATTAAATTCATTAAATGCAATTACCCAGCTCAAAAATTCTGTGCGTTTAATCGTGGTTTAATTCTTTAAAGTTTCGTCATTTCTCTGTCATCTTTCTCTCAGTCAACATGGCATCCTCTGCAGATCAAAGTGTTCGTTTTGTTAACAGTTTTAGAAGGAAAAAAATATTAGTTTTTAATTGCAGTATGTTCCATCGAGTGTTGTCCCGTTCCACTTCAACTTATTTTAAATGTATTCATAGGGGAAAAGGCTGTCAGGCATCAGTAACATTCAAAGATTTTAATTTAAGTGATTGCACATACTCCAGTTACATACTACCTAAAAGTGAACATGAAAATCATATGCCAAAGGCAGAAAGTCTGATTAAACACGAAGCAATTGTCCTAACAAAGGAAATTGTTGCTGAAAATGTTATTTTAAAGACATCAGAAGTTGTTGATAAAGTGGAAAGTGAGCTTGTTCAAGATCCCGAAGATGCTGCAGTATTAGGGAAAAAGTCAGAGTTGAAAAGGATTATTCGAAGGGCTAAACGACAAACGACGGGAGAAACTAAGATTGGAACTTGCAGAGAGGACTTTGTATTGCCTGAGACGCTGAACACATTATTAGTGGCTATAACTTCTTACTTAGCACAAAAGAATATCTTTCTGGTATTGCTAATTGTCTCTTCAAATATTATGATTGAATGAATTAAGTTTGTAATTGTTGGTTTAAATTTTTATTTTGACAAAAAAGATTTTGGCAAAAAGACCTATTTGATGTATGTGTTTCTGATAAATAAACTTTTGATGAATAAACTCTTTGTGAAGAAATTTTGATGTATAAACCGGACACCTTCACCGTCACTGTGTGTCACACAATCACACAAACCTTATTTATATTTTAATTCTGGTTTTTACAAAGTTTGAATTTTCTGTTTCGTTTAAGATGATTAAAAAGACAGCTTCTGTAACATTTACAGTCGATTTACTATGTTCAACACAAAGAAGGCGCTGTGCTCGTGCTTTTTATTATGAAGTCTACAATACAAAAACTATTTAGTATGAAATAATCCAGATTTATTTTGAACCAGAGAGTTAATTTGCACCCAAGTTGCTCCTTTGATTATTTTTTACAGAATGCGTGATATCATACAAATTGTTGCATCTGATTCTGTTTTATCTTCCTACTCCAGTTTGACATGCTGATTATTTTGGCTGATTTTAGTTTCTCCTAATATTTCCGAAATTTTTATATTGTCCATAACTTACCAAACCATGCTATTTGGCTAGCTGGTCCTTTTAAGGGTTTAGAAAGCATTTCGGCTTGCACTGTCCTGAAAATAAAAGAAACGTCTAGACAGCATACAGGCAACATAAACTCATTATACTACCTTTGCCATGATATAACATTTGAGCATGATTGACCGTTTGAGACCATATTATAGTGCATTGCATTTTGGGAAGTTTGTATGTTTGGTTTGAGTTTTACAACTGTTTACGTATGAAAATGTATTATGTGTTTACGACATCGACATTATTTCCTTTCGGCATAAAAACAAAATCTCGTGTTACACAATGCAATGTAGACAATCTTCGTTGAAATGACATATTGTATTCGTTGAATTGTATTGGTAAACAGCGTGGCTCGAAAACAATCACATCACGTCTTTAATGTAATGAACTCTTAAAACTTGGATTACTTAGAATGTGCTTTTTTATTTCTTTATAATCCAACCTTGTGGGATCACACCTCGTTGCTACTTTCGTAAGCTAGGCACATACAATAAACTACATGGATTTGTTGTAATGATATAAGGATTTGTGGTGGGATGATAGAGAGGTGGGAGAGAATACCTTTCCTACCCAAAACAATAGGAGCATGTGATGGATGTAGGTGAAGTAGCGTCATGCTGTAACATGCAAATGCTATGCACAAAATAAGGAGAAGCTGCATTAAAATATATAACAGTCCAAACACTGTTACAACCTCTTGGTCTAAAAGGTTATTTGTGTTTTTGTACAATGCGCGACAGGTCCCCTTCCCCCCAATTTTTTACGAAAATACATATTGCATTTCGTTATGTATCGTACATAAAAAGTTACTATTTTGTTGTAGTGTTGTTGTACATCTCATTGTTCTTACATATTGAAATGCACTTTGACCCGCTTTTGTTTGCGTATGATCTTTAACCCAATCCAGTACTATTTCTTGAGCGACTACTCTTAGATATGCTCCTGTGGTTTTATTTTGTGTTCTGTATCAAACTTGTTGGTTTGAAAGACACAAACGCGTCTCACCTCATTGATTTACTTGTACCACACTAATATTTGCTCTTGTAAATCACTCCATTTTTATATTGCACCACCCATCCTTTTTGCATGATAGACACATTCATACAGTAGCTCGTGTCCACCGACCGACCGATGATTTAGATTGTCTGAATACGCATGTTTTACGAGAAATCAAGAGTAAAGTGCATTTTTGTATTATTTGAGGTTTTACTGCCATTATCCTTTGTCTACCTTTGTCTCGCTCCAATTTTTATTGCTCCCTTTTCGTCCTTTTCTATTTGCCTTTCTTAGTATATACTTGTTCACCTAGATTTCTATATACACTCGCGTATTCACATTATACTTTTCACCATATTTTTTATTGGAATCTATTAAATGAATGTGATGTGAGCAAATTTAATCAAGTTGATTTAAAAGAGATATTAAAACAGAATTCAAAGGATTAATAATTTTATATTAGATTAAAAGGTTAAATGGCTGGCGATGCGCTGCATTTTTCTGATATGGTGAGTTTGCGTGAGTTAATGATAGTTGGTATATTTTTATGAATGCATGCACCATGTAAAGTATTGAGAGTAAAGTGAGTTTCAGATATTTTTGTGCGACAGTAAAATGTTGATGAATGTAAAAGTAAAAACGGAGGATGCATTCAATCAAACTTTCCTTATTTCTCATAGTAATGTTAAATTCGCTATTTATTCTTTAAACAACACACAAAAAGAAAATGTATACCACTGTGTAGGGACAATTCTTACAATGTATCTTCTGGAGGTTGAGCGATACATGATAGATATCTTTAAAATACCTTCAATATGGAAGGAAAAGTACAACTGATAAAAAAAGAGACGGCAAAAGTAAATTAGAACGCTCTGCTATCCCCCTTTGTTGTGTGGCGATATACTGTTGGGACACACTCCATACTATTGAGTAGGTACCAAATTCACAGAGGGGAAAACTATTAGAGACTCTGTATTTTAACGGTACTCTTCGCACTTAAAGCCTTCATTCAAAGTTTTGATAGGACAGGGGAGCCATGATACACTGCCAACGGAGAAGGGTTGAAAAGAAGAGAGGTGGAGACAGCGCATAAGTTCATGTTAATGAAATAATGTGCTGTTTTTGTTTATGTGGTATACTGTGTGTTTTTTTACCGAAACCACTTGGGGTAATCTAGTAAAGAGTATATAATCATGCCCATGTTGTATGCTTTGACCGAATACATTTCAGTATCATACATTTTTCATTAGGATAAAGAAAGTAAAGCCAGTGAAAAGTTTAGCTAGGTTATGCTATGTGCAAAATGGTACGCATATGTACGGGTACATATATATCCACACTAGACAATGGCTTGTCGTATTTTCTTAACGTTTTGAATTGCACTTTGTAAACCTTCTTATCTGTGCATGTCTCAATCTCAATTCTGATATCAATGCACCTACTGCTGACCGTGAAACTCATCAGACATTTTAATGGATTATATTGTAGTTACCAATTAAGCTAGACTTCAGATCAAATTCATGTAAATTTTGTTTATTCTCGTTGAATTCACCTCCGTTGTGCTCCTGTTAATCAAATGGAGATGTAAGCAGCTTGGTGAAAATCAAAAATAGAGAGGTCAATACAAATTATTATGATGGAATCTATTGAAGTTGCACACAGCTTCCATTTTTGTTCAAAGTTTCATTTTAAGAATATGCAATGCCGATCTTTTAAGCATACATATCACAGGAATCCCATTATGCATTCTTTTTTTCCTACTTGCATGGTTTTATATATGTGTATTCCTTGTACAATTTCACCTGTGTAATTCCAGACAAGGGAGATGCCGAGGAGCGTACCAGAGATAAACACGAAAAGCTTACGAGCTATTTACTTACACACTTAAACTTAGTTTACACATGTTGACTTTGCCATAGGCTACGCTTTCATTCCACCGTTATAGTAAATAGTTTTTTAGAACTCCATTTCAAAAGCAGTACCAAAACTGAAGTTCTAAATCTACATGACAGATTGGTAAACCTAACTTGTAGCATTTTAACCATGCTCATGCTTTTCTAACATCAGTCGCATTACCTTGTACCTTGTGAGAGAAATTTTTCAATTTGAAGTTTTGTGTTCTTTGCAACTTTTAAAGATCCTCATTGTTTATTTTATTTTACATATTCCTCTTTAATTTAAAAATTGACCAAATTAAAATGGGCTGGTTGAATGTTTTGAAGCTCTGCACTTCAGGAAGGAACTACACACGTAGCTATCTACAACCCTTTAAATAACGTTTTTGTGTAGTTAATTTCGTTTCATTCTTTTTCGCTCTCCATCTCATCCATTCCCCAGTCCAACTATGTGTATTCCCTCAACATGTGTATATCCATTTTGTTCTTACGCGCCATTTCATCACCTTCATAATGTAGTACTCCTCGGTCACTGATAACGCCGTCGTTGTACAGGTCGATTTTTGATGAGATTTGGCGGGGTTTCATGTTTTCGCTGTGGTGCAGTTTTTTACAGTTTTGTGTTCTGCTAGTTGGTAATTCTACGCGAGAAATAACGTGAAAAAAGTTCTCATTGCGTGGTTGGTAGTGAGTGATGAAATAAAGTTAATTAAGTGAAAATGTCAAAAGGTACAAAAATTACAGTGTTATCATTTTCGTTATTTAATTCTGTGTTTTGACAATTTGTGAGTTTTTTTTGGTTTGTGCAGAAGTTGATTTTAGATATGCGAGCGGCAAAGCTGTCCAAATGCCCATTCTCACACTGGAGCGTGCTAAAAGGAGTTTGGAAGATGTCAGTTTCCTGTTTGCTTCCGGTTCCAGTGACGCGTCCGACCAAGGGACCATGAGTAAGAAGGCGACAACCGTACTTGAAAATGTCAAGATCGTCTTTGAGAGGTCATTTCCGGATGTGTATTATTTGGTGGACAATGAACGTATGTAGAATCCTTATTATAGTTAATCTTTTAATTAATGATGATCTGGTGAATTTTGAATTATTTATTGGTATTTTGTTTACATTTATTCACTCTCAGATTTTGTCAACTTGAACACTTTGGAATCGATGAAGCAATGTTATCCAAACGAACCTGCAAACAGAGCTGCTATCAAGTTTGCTGGAAGAGACATGACGTGTGGAGACAACTATATTATCACACTTTTTAAGGATCATTTAGGCTGTGGAAATTTTGGAGGGTGTTACATGAGTTTGAACGACTCTCTTCAGAGGGAATTAATATTTAATAATAATATTAATATTAACATGGGGAAATCAAACTTTGGTCTACATCACTGACCAAGGTGATTTCACTCGGGATGGGACACCTTCAGGAATTCCAGCGTCGCCACTACTCCTTTGATGAGATTCTTGATGTGGAAAAGATTAAGGTCACCAGTTACAGAAGTTATGTTGACACCACTGGTAAAGTTGCTGAAATTGTTACTGACAATGGGACATGTGTTAAATTGGTTAACGAGAATGGACTGGAACTGAGCGTCAAATTTCTTGGAGATTGGGGGTATAGTTTGGCTAAGTTTGGTGCTTTTTTCCATAGTAGTACGCAATGAACCGAGACGACATTCACAAATTCGTCCTGTGTATTACAAAAGCTTTCAATAATGGTCCAGTAAACAATAGAGCTTCTCCACAAAAGGTATTTATCTGTATATTGCTTAACAGCATAACTGCGTAAAAATATTTGCGGAGCGATTTTTGTATAACTGTGTTTTGTATAATCAGCTGTGCTGGTTTGCAACTGCTCACAAAAATAAACAACTTTCAAAAATTCAGTACATGGCAACAAAATAGTACTGGAATACATGACAACCAAGCTCCGAGCCGTTGTGTCCATGTTTATGCAAACAAACATGCCTCGGACTAGTATAAACTTATGAGGCTTGCATAAACCAGCTCAACCAATCAGAAGCCAGAACACATATTATGCAGCTCATAATTTATGAGCTGTATATTTTATACAGCTAATATGAGCCCCTCATATTAGGTTTGCGGAAAAGCTCTAATATGTTTTTACAATTTGCCTTCTTGTGCGTGTCAAAGTAAAATTTAGTTGATATCTAATGTATAATGAAAAAACTTGGGGTAGTTAGTCTTTGATGATAAATAAATATCTTGCACTGCATGGTGAAAGGTTCTTAAATTATAATGCACATACATTCAATGAAATTTATAATTGTACTAAACTTCCAACACAGGATAATATATAATATAAGTTGGAAAAAGGGAAACGGAAACATGTAAAACATATTGAATATTTCGGTTTTAAAATACCTTTTTAGAATTAAACTGGAGGGAAACTGGGAACTGAAGCACATAATGGGTTTCATGATTTTATAATCAGATTAAAGGTTTGTATATTTGTCTTTCTCTGTCGAAGTCGAAGCTTATAAATGTGCATAACATCTATTATCACGATGCTCTAAGAATGTACAGGATAATAATGATGGTGTCGAATTGCAGTTGGACAACCGTTCCCAATTAAACCGAATTATCTGAATGTAATTCGGCACAACTACTTTGCGGACGCTGAGCAAGTAAATTTTGGAGTGACACATATGACAACAAATAAAGTCAAAAGTTGGGTTCAGAAAGCAACAAAAACCCGAATCAAGGTCCAATTTACAGAATTAATTATAAAACCCATCATAACCGTTTCAGTCGGTTTTGGATTTAGTTAATCCTTTACTTCTCAGTCAGTCGTCGTTGCTTATCGAAGGAAGCGAGATTGAACAATTTTGGAGTCTGAGACAGGCTTATCCAACATGCAATAGATGTTGTGGTTACCATCTTGAGATTTTTACGAAAGACGCTGTTAAGACTTTACGGGAGCATAGGAATTAAAATGGAAGTTGCTTTAACTGTTGACTGGCCTTGAAGCTGGGAAATGGATCCATTGGTTAACTGACCAGATCAACGACAGAGAAAGGTGGTAGCGTCAGTTTGCTAAGGAATCGGGCTTTTAGTTCATTAATTTGAGTGCATTGTGTTTCTGTTAGAAATGTATTCATATTTATTTTGGTTAGTATTATTTCTTAGTTCGTCCTTTCATTATTGAAAGTCCATATTTTGGTAGTTTTGAAGAAATGGGTCATTAAAATTGCATCCGCATTTACCATCATCATCAGCCAAAGCCAAACATGAACATGACAAGAAGAGGGAATCAGAGGCTTGCCCAGTTCCCCCAGTTCTCCAGCAGCAGAAAGGACATGCAAAGGAATGGAAATATTTTTCTGTTTCATGTTTAGTTAGTGTTTGTGGATACAAGACCTGTTTTTATTATAAAAAATAAATCTGTTAATCTGTTAATGTCTAGCTTGATTGATAACCTCTCCTCCATCACTCATGCCCCTGTTTTCCATTAGCATACTACTACGTTAACTTTACGTCAGTCGTCGGTCGACATATTATGATCTTTGAAGTGCGTGTGAATGTGCGTAGAACAGCTGACCCTTACACATAAACAAACAACAAAGTTAGTTCATTGACACTATTGACAGCTTCCACTGTCATTTTACAATTATTTTTTTAATGTCTGCGGAGAATTTAATTCAGAATTGAGTTGAGGTTAAATTCTTTGCATGCATAAATATGGAGCATTTTACATTTAATGAAAATTTGACATCATCAACATTAAGTTATGGTCCATCTCCACCTACTGTAAATTACTCCAGTGGCTTAACAATGCATTGTATTATTTGTATAAGAAAAGTGAGCAGTGGAAATGTAGAAGACGACGGAGGAGGAGAAATTCCAGCTGCAAAATCAGTAGTTGAGGCGCCCGGATTTCTGACCACTTTTAATGAGATTTGGGGAATTTTAGAAAAAAGTCGAAAGAATGACATTGCCTCAGGTAT
>JAQFZH010001784.1:0-19349 GCA_034695485.1 Entomobrya nivalis
TAAGTAGTTTAGATAATGTTCAATATGAGAATGGATTTGTAGTGCAGCTTTAGATTGAAATGTTTTTGGGCAAAATTCGCAGGGAAAATCTTGACCTGGTTGGGTTGTCACGTGTAATTTAAACTTGGGATACTCTCGTTTGGGTACTTCGACAGACTTTATTACAACCAGTTGACCTAAAATCTCACATGAGATCGATTTGTGAATTTTCAGTCCGTTTACATTTGTAAAAACGATACTGCAATATTGACAAGCTAATTTCTTGTCGTTGGTCTTCTTTTGGGAAACGATTTGCTGCAGTTGTCGTACTTTTTCAAGCAGGTTTGGCAGGTGGCTTTTAACCATATGAAGTTTAAGAGCCTTCATTTTAGTACAAGTATTCTCGCAATATAAGCAATTATGCTGATTCTTTACAATTTTGTGTCTAGTTAATACATCTTGACAAATTTCCAGAAATTGTGAGTCGGATGTGTTTTCGAGCTTCCCTTTCAACAACAACTGATCAGGATGATGTTGAGTCTCATGATGTTGACGTCCTGCATGATTACCATAAACTTTGGGACAGAATCGACAAGCATTGGGAATTCTTGGTGTATGCCTACGCTTCTTGATTGACGTTGACAAAGTTTTGGAATCAATCTCCATTTTCACTATAGTTTCTTCAGGTTCTGGTGAAAGTGGGGGTGGAGACGATGGCGATGATGGTATTGGTGACATTTGTTGTTCTTCTGGTGCAGGTGACATAATGTGTTCCTCTGATAGGTTTTGTGCTTCCACTAGACCATGTTTTTCGTTTCCTAATTGAGAAGTGCCTGTATCAAATACCAAATACATGAGTTGATTAAGCTAATAACTATACATTTTAATATGATGATAAAATTTTGATGAGCCTTTTGTACCATCAATTTTATTATTAAGGTTTCCCTGCTCAGTGGTTAGATATTGGGCAGGATTTTTCTGCGCTTGTCGTAAATATTTAATTAATGTTGGCAAGTGACACTGAATCATGTGGTATTTAAGACACTTCAGCTTCCCATACAAATTTTGACAGTACACACATCCATAACGGTTTGAATTATTGTACATTGGTGATTGTATAACGTTGTGTTTTGATGAGACGTATTGACAGATTTGTAGAAATTGGGAGTCTGTGATGTGATCCAGCTTAGCTTCCAATAATAACTTATCTGGATGATCTTCAGCTTCATGATAATGACAGTCTTTAGAGTTTCGTAGAATTTTAGCACAAAATTGGCAAGTCTTTGGATTTTTGGATGAATTTCGAGATTTCTGGAATGTTTTCGGCTTTGGATTTGAAATAGTAGTTGGCATGTTAATCAGATCATCATCCACTTCGATTTTGACTATAATTTCTTTCGGTTGTCGTAATATTGAAGAGAGTTGGGCTGGAGGAGGAGGAGGTGACATTGGTGACGTGACTGGATCTTCCGGTACGGGCATAACAATGCATACTTTGGCTAATCGTTTGAGGAAAACTTGAGGAAGTTTTGTGTTTCTTAATTGAGAAATACCTGTAAAATACATTAAAATAGATCCGTTACAGCTCATTTTATAATTATAACAAGATAACATTTTGAAAGCTTATATAATATTTTAGACTTACATTTCTCCTTCACCAGTTTTTGTATTACATCGGCCTTAATGTCAGAAGCGCTACCAATTTTTGTGACAATCTGTTCCAATGAATGTGTTATCTTCATTTGCGTCACCTCCAACTGCAAAACTTGTTTGTATAACTGACACCCAAGCTGATTACATTGAGTGCAAAGTAAAACCGAATTTTGGTCTAACTTTAATATAATTTTTAAGTAGCGAAATAGCTGTCGTAAATTAAACACATTGACACCACTGTCAATAACTAAACCTTTGTGACAGAAGAAGCACTGCGGGTTGATACTACAATTATTTTCCATTTTAACTCACTGAAGAAATTTACTATGTTCTAAATAATACTTCAACCTTGTACTAATTGACTTGCTTATTTATGTTATTAATGGGCAATCGATTTTAATCACTTTAACTTGTGGAGTCAATTTAAAAAGGAAAGGAGTGAAAAACATTGTTGTTAAAATGTACAGCTTGAAAACAAGATGTGTATTTTAGTGTTTTGGTTTGGATTGAGATGATCAGCTGTCTAGCAATGCAGAACCAGAAAGAGAATGTACACACATGTTGATATAACCGGTTTACTGACATACCTTTTCACTATGCTGCCTTTGGCTTTATCTTGTATTCGAGAGTGTTGATGAATTCAAACTAAATTTTCCCAAAATAAACCATAGCATCATGAAATTTTCAAATTTGATTGAATTATCTACAATTTGGTAACCATTTAATTTGGTTGAGTAATGATCTTTTAATTTCATTTCCTGGTAAATAAATAAACAAAATAGTATAGTATTTTGTTTTATATAATCCCACTGTTTTACCTATATATCACTTTAACACATTTGTCGTACAAATTGCGAGTTTTCAGGACACAACTTTTCCAAATATTTACGTTATAAACGATTAAAACGTTTTGATGCCAAATTTATTTACTGCAATAAAACTGTATTGTTAAACTAAAAACAACGTAAAATACACCACCAAACATTTTTGGACGCTTAAAAATAAACAAAATAACTAATCAAAACTAATTTTCCATCCCAAAATACATTATACTTTTAATCATTTTAATGCTGTGTGCTTAATTAATATAAATTTAATATAAACAATGTGTCAACCTGCAATAATTGGTACTGGAATGAAATCATCATCGCCTGTAAACGCCCACCACATACTTTGATCCCCAGCATCACAATTATGATTTACGATCCAACTATCTTTTTGCTTTGCACATCTCCCTGACACCTTATGCCTCAGCAGAAAATAACGCTCATTTCCTCCCACCTCATCCATTTCCCATCCCTGCCACGAAACGCTTTTATCACACTTATAAGTCCACATCCCATCCCCCTCTCTATACCCAGTATACAAACACCTATCCCCATTTTCCTCCCCATCTTTTGTATTCCAAGGGGTCATCAAATATTTCCCATTTTCCCCCGAACCCTCCTCCACAACAAACTGTTCCAATGGCGTATCCCTCAAAACATGACATTCTCTCATTCGCAAAGGCGACTGGTGATAGAAAGGATTCTCCGCAATAGCACATTGACCACTTCCCAGGTTCACTAAAAGTTTACCCTTTCCCCTACATCTTCCCCTGAAGCATTTTCCCCCTCCCGCACAAGGAGTATTATCAACCGGTGACTTACTCCATATTAACCAGCCACCATCTGATTGCGGAACCCAGCATTTCATAAAACTACAATCTCCCGCATCCTCTTCTTTAGTAAAAGCATTTGGATTATTTAATCGCCGTCTACATTGTTCCTCCATAGAGGGCGCTACAGTTTCCATACGTAAATCCCGATGAGTAGCAATGGCCGGCTCGGCACTAGTTTCATCCAAACGTTTTAAGCAATTTGCTTGTTCGGAACCAACAAATTCTCCAATTTTGCGATCGCTACACGGGCTAAAGAACCATTTTTTCTCCCCAATTCGACCCATCATTATGTGTCCTCTGGAGTCACAAGGATGATTGAGGTCATCATCGTGTCGAGCTCCAAGAATATGAGCTAGTTCGTGAACACCAACCCCAACGCTTCCCCAGTCACCCCCATCATTCCACACTCCAGTGCCCCAAAACTTTTCTCCATGATTGTCTGCCAAACATGCGGAATGTAAGTAGGCGTAGCCGCCGTCCCATTCTACTTGAGAATTGGTAACGGCAACTGCCACATCGAATTTTGGAAGGACATCTCGCTTTGAATATATCCATTTTGAAAACCTGTCAATAATTCGAATGTGTTCAGTACGTCCATCGGATCCACGACTTTGCTCAATAAAGGGTTGATCTGATGTGGAGGATAGGATGAGGATGGAGTTGATTTGAAACGAAATTTGAACACTGGGAAGGGTTCTAAAACGCATGTTTACATCCCAGAAATAAATTGTCCAGTAGTCTAAAATTGCTTGGCGATCGTGGTTAAATTTATCCCCGAATTCTTTGTCGCACACGATTACCAACTCGACAACGACGGGGGTGTTTCCATTTCGGAGTTTCGATGGAGTGGTCTTTCTTCCAATGTCAACTGAAAACATTTATTCAGTTTCAAATGAAGTTACCCAGGTGTAATTACCAAGGAGCATATACTGTTGGTAAGTAAAAATTACTTACTGTAATCAGATTGGTTTTTCTGAAAAGCGAACTGGTCATCTATTATATTAGCAGCTTGATCTGTCTCAATCTTTTTAACTAATCGATTTCCATTGATAATACCACTCTAAATTAACAAAATAGCCATGATTTATTTTAATCCGTCGTTGAATTTAATACGTCATCAGCTAGGTTTAGTCTACTTACGACTGGATAGTGCTCTCTCTTCTCGTTATCATAAGCTAAACGTACAACTGCTAAGTTTTCATTGTCAACGTATAAGTTGACATCGTCAATATTTTTGGAGGATGTCCAAACTTTATCTTCTTTTCCATAGGTTTCATTTGGTAACTGTATTGCTGTGGTAATGACCATGATGTCATTGTGTAGTACAGAAGACTTGTCTAAAAACGACAAAATAAGACCCAATTGCTTATCATACTTTGTTAAATTAAATGGATCTTTTAATTCCGAAATTATGATTCTTACCGGTCTTGCTTAGCGCTAGGTTGTATTCCTTTCCAGTGTTCTGAGATTTTACCAAAATGTTTACCACGTTTGCTTGATCTGCTAGAAAAAAAATTAACACACGTTTTATTTTAACCAGTTGTCCATAAATTCAAGTTTTTATTTTCAATTTAGGAAAATGTTCCTACCTTTAAACTCTGCTGTACAATGTTGCAAGAAAACTGTAAAGTTAAATATCAAAATTAAACCGAACCGTTTTAGAAGAATATTCCTGGGGGACTTAATAATCATAATGGAACTTTTCGTTTAAAGTTTTATTCAGAGGAGAGGAGTAACAGGTGTTGTTTAAGTTTGACAAGTTTCTAAATTGATGACATTGCTAAGATTACATTCTCAATTTATATAAAATTCCGACAAAAAAACTATCCAGGTGTCAAAAGCGTTGGATTGTTGTTTTATTTCGCATGCGAAACATGTTTTTAAAATCAAAGTTTTAATAAAATAACAAGTGGAATTTTTTAAGAGATGTCTTTAAATATGACCATATGACGAATAACATTTTCGTTGCATTGTTTGCCAATATACATACATGCATATTTAATGCCCGGTTTATAAATAAGTCTGTCTAGTTCATTGTGAAGGTTGAAATTCAGATGGGAATAGATCTAGTGTCATGGTTATTTATCATAACAAGCATTTATATGTGCAGACATCAAGCATAAACGTTGAATCAAGCAGATTTATAACTCGTAAACAATATAAAAGCAGAATATGTTCTGAGATCAGTAACATATATGGGAAAGGCGGATAAATTGTCAATAAATTGTCAAATTTAATTTTGAAATTTTAATATTTTATTTCAATTATTCATTTCGCACGTCCAAAAAATAACGAGAAGAATGTAAAATTCTGATATGTAACTACCGATTGCGGCGAAAGATGTGATGTATATGAGCGTATATGTACGTTTAAGTACGCTTTTGTACATTCATGTATGCATGTATGTCAGAATCGACAGTAAAAAAAAATGCCATTTAAAATGCATGTGACCTTGTGACTCCTATATCTCGGGACAGGGGGGTCATTGGGGTCTCAAAATGATTGCAATGTGATCAGCTTCTGATCCTGCGTGAGATTCGACAATAAAAAAAATTGCCATTTAAAATGCATGTGACCTTTGAGCCCCAATATCTCGGGTCAGGGGGGTCTGAAAATCAATCCCAAGGAAGGTCTTGACCTGAGGTGTCTGTGTGCCAAGTTTGGTGTCGAATGGTCAAGCGGTTTTCGAGATATCGTGTTTACAGACAGACAGACAGACAGGCAGACAGGATTGCAATCTCATTAACTACCTAGCTACGCTAATCGGTAGTTAATAAATATAACATACAGTTTAGAATTTGTTTTAATAACTGATTTTTTTGAAATATTGGGAATCGTTTTAAACTAGAAGAAGTCAAATTTAGACATTAAACTACCAAAATCAGTTTGCGCATGTTTATAATAGTTATATATTAATTTGTCTTTTATTCTTTATGCATTTGATAGTTTATTACTATTTTAAGTATTGCGTGACCTCGGGATTTCCGTACTTTGGGTCAAATTGATGTATTTATTTTACCTTGGCAACTCAAAGAAGCTCTTTTGATATAAAAGTTTTCAATAAAAAAAACAAAAATACTACTTTTCCAATTGTAAAATTTCCAATTAATAGTATTGATATTTTTTGTTTTTTACTCCATAAATTTCATTACTTTAAATTAAAATTGGTCAAACAAAAGAGTAAAACGATGCTATGCTTTACATTAAACTCGAGTTGTAGTGCTTAACGGATGATTGCATTTTTAAATCCAGCAGACGATTGACAATATTTTACATTTAAATAATTTTTACTACAGTACTTTTATGACTCGAACGTGAATAAGGATTACTTGACTAACTTGACATGACGTGACTTACTACTGATTATTACTGATTTATCTTAGAACTGTATGATACATGTGACAATTTTACTAACATAGCTGACAGACTTTAAAACATTTAACAGTTTACTAGGCTCCACACAAAATCACAACTCGACAAATTTTGGAACACATCCTGAACACTCTATTACTAAACGTATTTACCCTTTGGTTCAAACGACTTATCCCTTTCTCTGCATATTGATAAAGACTGAACCTTTCTCATTTCGATTTCAAATACTTATTTATTATTACCCAAACCCCAATGTTTATTTAGATAGATTTGTTACACTATAATTAATTTATACACTAATTTATCATAAATATCAGTTTTCTAATTTTAATTAAGATACTTGGTATTATGAACGTCACAATTGTTATATTTACTTTGACTAAATTTGACATTTTATTGAATTAGCATGAATCGTGCACAAAGCCAATTTCATCAAAGTATCATCTTTTACGGCATTGACCACATATTACTATTTTAATACGTAACATAACATAAACGAGCATGTGACCAAGAACTTCAATCTAGAAGACTAAAAATTTGAAAATGATGACGTCAGCATGAACGTGATGGGATAATTAATATATTTGCTAGTGGCACAGTATTCTATACAGCATTTTTAACTGTCATCATGATGACGAGTAGTTATTTTCCTTATTGTCATAACTCGTCTTAATCTGATCATTGTAAATACCAAGAATGCACATGTTTTCTTTTCTTTCAGATTTTCAAATAATTACGTCAGTTGTCTTTTAATGTTTTGTTTTATGACTTGTCTTCTATGGATAAAAAATAGTGGATTCAGGTACGAATTAAGAACATAGAGAATGCACACAATATACGTGGATACATAAAAGATACATTAAAAATATAACGACACTTAATATCATTTCAAATGAAATTTATTTACCTCACTTATGAAAATATTTTTATTACTTAATTATGTCTCAGCATTTCATGTTGTTATCATTAAACTTTGCAAAAAATAATAATTTGTTGTCAGCAGTCACGACCAAGCATGATACTGCATATTCATACGAATAAAGCGAATACTTAATAATGCATTACTTATTTATTATCAATTCTATATTTCTAATTGTAATTAAGACATTATACCTAGTAATGTAATATTTTTTGATCTGCTAATAAAAGGCAAGTTGCATACATTGCAGTTCAGCATATTTACTTTGGTAATTTCTTCATAAGAAATGAAAGCTTAATACGGCCTGAATTGAGAATATACATATAAACTTATCGATAGCTTAATTTTTGTCAATGTTATAAATTCACAACAAAAGTTTTAGGTAAGTTTGACAACATGCTAGTTAGCTAGTTGCCTCAGAAAGTTTTTGATAACATTTAAAACCAAAAATATGCATACATATATAAAAATCATAATTATAGGTAAAACAAGCTGGATGGTAGTTAGGAATCTGTATGCCGCTTTGGTGAAGCGTAACATAGTCTCGAAAAGCATCTCAAAAGTCATGCAAGTAACTGCTAGTGCAATTCCACCAGCCAGAAACACAAAGATTACAAGAATGTTTCCCGACATATTGGGCTTCTTAGGAATATTCACATTAGCAATTCTGAGGTCCGATCTATTCACAAACTTGGGCCACCATTCCAGTAGCCCAGTGGTTGGAATTAAAGAAAACTGGTGAAGTACTGATGATGGTGTATAAGAATTTAAAAAATCTATACCAACTTCTGGCGATGTGTACGCCACAACACTAACGTCAGAATGTTTTCCGGACTGTCGAAGCGATCGATAGAAAATTTGTGCCAAATAGTTTGGCAACATCCACGCAGTTTGGCTACAGTTATTAAAATCGCTTGCAATCAAGTCTTCTTGTTTCCCTTCAATAAGTTCTGAAAAAGCTTTTTGACGTGCAAGAGGCTCATCATATGTAGTATTGTCATAAAGCCTGAAGTCTATTAACTCATCTAATTTTTCCCAAGCCTTTCTTATTGCAATGACTGTCTTTGGGTATATTTGAGTAAAATCTTGAGCTTTTGACAATTCTAGCACATCTGTTGCTTGTTTCACTCTCAAGTAATATTGAAGTTCGCTATAACCAGTTAAACCCATACCTCGATGAAAAAGATGGAAAGCATGATTTTCAATTGTCAACGGGGCGTAAGATTGGAAGCCCTGCCAATGAATAAAAGGTGTAATTCGAGTGTACACTGTAATGTTGTCCTCAATAAGCTCGTTGAAATGATAATAAGAAATTTGTAGCCTAGGCAACACGATTTTGTATACGTTCTCACTCTTAAAAGCATTGCTAATTACCACACCTGCCAAAAGTGTTCCACTCATTAGAAACCTCATAGGCATACTTTTGTCAAAGTTAGGAGGAAATGGGTTCCCTTGTTCCAACAAGACTTTGAACATGCTTAGAGTACCTGTCGGAAAAGAGATAGACCTACAGTGGTCCCTGTAGAGGTGGACCATTGCAATAGATGGAATAATAATAGACATGAGTAAAGATCCCCAAATCTTCCATTCAAAAACCGATATAAACTGGAGAAATGGAAAGGGCTCGATACCACGTGAGCCACAGCTAACAAAGTGAAGACTCCCAAACACATTTTCTATTCGAAATGTGCTATCGTACACCTCAAATCTTTCCCTCATTGAAAGGGTTCTGTGGAGATACAGTTCAAAATAAAGGTACTCTTGTTTATTAAAGGTGGAAAATTTTTGATAGGTTAAATTTCCAATATAATTAGCGAAAATTGATGCATAGCCAAAGCCCAGCATTTGCAATTTGTCCGAAAAGGGTAAGTTTAATTTGTTTAGAGAGTTTAGTGGCATTTTAATTAGTTTAGGCTCATTTGCAAGATAATATTCTATATGCTCTGCCAAACTGAACTTTGAACCTTCTTTTGAGTTCAACAGATTTGGGAATGCAACGTTTCTTTGGTCTCTTTCTAAAACTGCTATGTGATCAAATGAGAGGTAATGAACTTCCAAAGGTGTAACGTTAATCAAGTTGCTACAATCTAGACATGGATAAATGACGTTTAATTTTACAACATTGCATCCAAAAGAATTTAGGAAGGTAACTTTGACATTACAGCCAACATGAGCAGTAATTTGTACGTCGTTTATAATAAAGTATAAGTATCTGTTTTCTGAATACCACTTGTTCCGTTTTGCAGTCCACGCAGCTAGGGACACCCAGTCGTATTCTGCCACACTTGCTTTCGTCGTTACTAGTATGTTAACTGGTGGCCTCAAGCTTGGCAAAGCTCTTAATCGTAAAGCCTGTGATTTAGGAAAAATTTCTGTGTGTTTTCCAAGACCAAGTATACTATCTGGCATAAATAAATCCACTTGGATTTCACATTGCCATGGCCTTGATGACAAAATAAAGTTGGGTGGATTCAGGCTTACGCAGCCACCACTCCTAACATCTGTCGACCAAATCGAGTAGACATATTTCAAAATGGAGCACTTCCAACCAAAATTGTTGTAGTAGTCGTAGTTAGTGGACAATGGCCAATTTTGAGAAAAGTTTCCATTTAGCTTTGATGCCATTTCCTTTGTTAGCCATATCGTTTCTGCAATGTCAACAACTCTGTTTTTAGTTGGATTAAAATATCTTACACTGCCAACAGCTATGTCTAGTTGTCTAAGAACCACGGGAAACTCAATCGTTGGATAAATATCGGTATTTTCAAAGTTGTTGACTACTACAAGACAATTGTCGTTAATAAAGTGTTTCAAAGTTGAGTACAAGTTTTTCACAATTTTGGGCATTTTATGCAAGGTTTGCTTCGAGTTAACATTTTGTATGTATGTCTTTAGGGCTTGTTGTTGTCCATGCACATTAGCGCTCCATAAGTAATCAAAAATTGGATCTTTTGATGACATCAAATGCACAAGTTTTGTAGTAAGGGTGTAGTTAAATGTAAATGTCGTTTGGTCGTCTCCGTGGGTTGGCTTAGGTTCAAACAAAATTATGAAGCAAATGAGAACTAAAATGGCTGGATTAAAGGGCCGCATTTTTACAAGCTGGAAAGTAAGATTTGAAGGGATCCTGCTGCAAACAAAGCAAAGAAGTTGTTTTTTTACAATAAAAATCCGTGTACTTTTTGTATCATGAAATCTTTATAACCAAACATTCATGAATCTAATTCTCCAAACTCAAATATTCCCGAGGCGAGTTGGTTTTCTAAAACTGAAAATTTGTGTTTACGCTATTACACTACTTCGTATACAAATTTATACGTGGGCAAAGATTCGGACTATTAAATATCGCAATATTGAAAGGCGGTAGCTTTTGCGATGTGACAAAAATCAATAGAAATTCAGATTTATATTTTTGTTCAAACGAGAAGTTCTTACTAAGAAAGTTTTTAAACTTTTCTTTGGTCTTTTGTGTTGATCAATAGAATATTTGGGAACATTTCTTTCGTTGGAAATTTTAAATATGCTTGTACGCTGTTGCAGTTCTGTAATGTATTGAGTAGAATTTTTCAGTATGCGCTCGTTTGAAGTTATTTACGTGCTAAAGAGTCTTACAAAGCAACAAATAACTTGTTTTCGACAATATTTCTTTCTATTAGTCTAATTAAAATGTGGAGGGCCAATGAGTTCATTGTATCGGTGTACCAGTTATTGAGCTAATGTGACGCAAAAACTCAAACACGAGGCAGTAATATTACTCTAGCTATGATATACGTAATCTGTTAAAACACAGTTTAGTTGCCAGCCAATAGAGTAAACCGAATCAAGCCACGTGTCCGGCACACTTATTTGGTGGAATAACCAGACATACATTTAAGGTACTTTAAGCAGATTCGTATTCCAAAGTAGTAAACTACTCTTTCAATCCAGTTCCACGTGCATTCGACATACTAATGCCAGTCAACTCACTTATATTTGATTAAAACCACAATAAAGCACAAAATACGTGTTCATTTTAGATATTTAAATTATTTTTAGTACTCGTTTTTATTTCTTAAAAACAAATGTCTGTATTAAGTTATATCATCGCTAGTCTCATGATTGTTAGTGGGTCAGTTCTATTCTTGAAAAATATTTTGTGATCAATATAGCATACTATAAAAACTACACGTTGTAATCAACACGTCAAGATCACGTGGTATAATTAAAATATATATAATCATGGTTATTACAGATGATTTCATAACAAATCTTCATGGACATCACAACTGTTATAATTGACATTGCACTGAATTAGCATGAATCGTGTACAAAGCCAATTTCATCAAATCATCATCTTTAACCACATATAATTGTTTATTGTTGACCACACATAAAAACATGTACAAAAAACGAATGCACTCAATGCTCTTGGATACATAAAAGACACTTTATAACATTTAAATGAAAATTATTTACCTAAGTTATGAAAATATTTTTATTACTTAACTTTATTATATTTCAGCCTTTCAAGTTGTTATTGTCATTAAAGTTTGCAAAAGATATGAATTTGTGGTGAGCAGTCACTACCAGGCACTATTTGTATACATAAAACGACATATTTAAATTGTTGGATCAGACTTTAATAATTTAATCCGAATGTTTCCTGTTGTCCATTATGTAATTGAACTCATCACAGATTTGATTTAAATCAACGCTTTAGAATAACATTTGTGGATATCCATATGTATGAATGTTTATTGTGAAGCATAACCTTTAGCCTGGAACTATTTCCATCTGTATTACCAACTTGACAATGAACTAACGAGACTGGTATATGAATCAAGTATTATTAATACTTCTGCATTGACAAATATTATAGTTAACTTTTGTTTGTCATATTTCATAAATATATTCGTCAAATAAACTTTTCCACTTGTTATTTCATTAAAACTTGAATTTGAAAAACAAGTTTGGCATGCAAAATATAACAACAATCGCACGTTGTTGGTACCTGAATTATTGAAATTTTTGTCTGAGGATTTTATATAAATTGATAATGTTATCTTGGGATATTCATCAATTCGAAATTTTGCTTTCAAAACAACACTCGTAAAACTACTTCTCTACTAAAACGACTTATGAACAGATTCATAATGATTATCAAGTCACCCCGCAATATTTTTCTAAAATGGTTCAGTTTAGTTTTGATATTTCATTTGATAGTTTCCTTAGCACAACGTACAGGAGAGTTAAAAGGTAGAAATCAATTTCTTAACTCCAATTTATTGGTAAACTGGTTAATATAATTTTTTTGTTAAATTTAATCAAGCAAACGTGGTAAACATTTCGGTCAGACCCCAAAACACAGGAAATGAATACAAACTAGCGCTAACCAAGGCCGGTAAGAATAATATTGCAGTCATTAAAATATTCATTCAAATTAGCCCGATTATTTCGATTTCCAGTTGCCACGATATTTTTTTGAAATTTTTCTAGACAAGTCTTCTGTTCTACATAATAACGTCAAAGTCATTACCACAGCACTAACATTGCCAAACGTCACATTTGGAAAAGAAGATAAAATTTGGGCATCCTCCAAAAATAGTGACCTTATACATTGACCATGATAATTTGGCAGTAGTTAATTTCCTCATCTTCAGATCAACCCTTCATCGAGCAAAGTCGTAGATCCGATGGACGTGTTGAATTTGGTCAAATGCTAAGCCGTTTTTCAAGCTGGATTTATTCCAAGCGGGACTCTCTTCCGAAATTCGATATGGCCATTGGCGTTACAGGTAGTCAAGCGGAAAGGAATGGTGGTCTGGCCCATGGACATGCATGTTGGACGGATCAAAGTACAAAAAGGATTATGGGCACTGTTGTCTGGAATGACATGGGAGATTGGGGAAGCGTAGGACTTGGTGCTCACGAAATTGGTCATCTTCTTGGAGCTCCACATGATGACGACGCCAACTTTCCTCGGGGCTCTTGTTCCTCCAGAGGGTACATAATTAATGGGGTTTTAAGGGATAGTGATCCATACAAATGGTACTTTAGCCCATGCAGTGATCGTACAATTGGGGAATTTGTACGCAGCGAGCAAGCCAGTTGCTTAAAACGTTTGGATGAGACCAGTGCTCATCCTGCCGTATATCGTGATTACTGGCCAGCTGAAGTGCCATCTATGAGGAACAATGTCGAAACCGACTAAATAACCAAAATGCGGTAGCAAGGGACGCGGGAAACTGTCAGGTTTTGAAATGTGGGGTGCAGCAGGGAGACGGAGGATGGTTAATTTGGAGTTTGTCACAACCGGTTGAAAACTCGCTTTGTTTTAGAGGAGGACGTTGTTTCCGGGGAAAGGGTGAGCTTTTGGTGAATTATGAAAGTAGCCAGTGCGCTATTGTAGAGAATCCTTTCGATTATCGGACCCCTTTGAGAATTAGAGAATGTCCGTTTTGGTCGCCTACCCAGAACAGCTTGTTGTGGAGGAGGGTTCAGGGGGAAATGAGAAATTTTTGATGACTCCTTGCAATACAAAGGATGGGACTGAAAGTGGAGACAAATGTTTATATACAGGAAATAGTGAGGGGGGTGGGGTGTGGACTGATAGGTGTGATAAGCGTAATTCATGGCATGGATGGGAAATGAATGAGGTGGAAGGAAAAGAGGGTGTTTTTCTGCTGAGGCATAAGGTAACAGGAAGATGTGCTAAGCAAAAGGGTACTTGGGTTGCAAATCATTATTGTGATGGTGGGGATCAAAGTATGTGGTGGACATTTTGGTGAGAAGTTAGTTCCGTTATTACAACTGGTCAATATTTGTTTATTAATTTGGGAGTGGTGAAGGAAGATACTTTAGTGGATGACTTTAGAATAAGGTTTTAAGAAAATTATTTAATTTTTTGATGGATTATTTATCATGTTACCTAAATAGCTGATATTAATATAAAAACGTTATTTCTTGTTATCTTTTACTTGCTGAATACACTAACTTTCATTAAATTAATTGGTATGAAATGTAAATAATAATGAATTCTTGTATGAAACAAATGAAATGTTTAATAAATTGCAGATGCTTCAAGTGGAAGATTTCATGATGTTATGCTCTACTTTGTCAAAATTCATCCTCACACTGGAAAGCAAGCTACAGCCAAACAAAGGCAGTCACAATGAAACCGCATGTCAGTGTACCGGTTATATCAACTTGTGTGTATTTTCTCTTTATTCTTCTCTGCATTGCTAGACAGCTGATTATCCCAACTAAAACATAAGTGTACATTCTGTTCTCAAGTTTTACTTTGCAACAGTAATATTTTTCTCGATTCTTTCAAAAATTGTGGTTTGCAATATAATTGATTGATTATCAAAAATATCATAAAGCAGGCTAAATATTGAATGCCTAAAGTTTTATTATAAAAAATATTCACGTTCCATAGTTAAAATGGACAATAACTGTAGTTTCAATCCTGAATGTTTCTTCTGTCACAAAAATTTCGTTACCAACAGTAATGTCAATGCGTTTAATTTACGACAGCTATTTTGCTACTTAAAAATTAAACTAAAATTAGACCCAAACTCGGTTTCACTTTGCTCTGAGTGCAATAAACTTAGTTATCAGTTGTATCAACAAATTATGGAGTTGGAAGTGACGCAATTGAAAATAAACTATTTATTGGAACAACTTGTTACAAAAAGCTGTAATAATGCTAGCAGTGGTGCTGATGCACTACAAAATTTGGTGAAGGAAAAATGTAAGTCTAAAATACTATTTAAGACATTAGCAATTTAAACTATATTCGAAGTATGAAATTAAATCTTACAATTTTACTGACATATTTCAGGTATTTCTCAACTAAAAACTGTAAAATGTCCTCAAGTACAACTAAAAAGATTAGCACTTGTACGCATTGTGATTCCCGTACCGAAATACACGATGAGGTCTTCACTTTCACCACCATCTTCTCCATCGTCACCACAACCGGAAGAAACTATTGTAAAAGTGGAAGTCGAAAGTGATCCGGAGGATATCCAGCCAACCAATACGTTTGAAGTGAAGCCTAACTCAAACAAGAAACGTCCATCTGATATTCCCAAAGCTTGTAGATTCTGTCCCAAAATATTAAATAATCACAGATTTTGTGATTATCATGAGGCCTCACTACATCCAGATAAGTTGTTATTTGAAGGGAAGCTTGATATTACATCGGACTCCCAATTTCTGGAAATTTGTCAAGACGTGTTAACAAGACACAAAGTTGTTAACAATCAGCATGGTTGTTTGTACTGTGAAAATTGTTACTCTAATATGAAATGTCTTAAACGACATACGGTACAGAGTCACCTGCAAAATACAATTGAGAAAGTACGACAACTCCAGCAAAATCTCTCCAAAAACATATCCGCCACTGGAAATGAGTTAACTTGTCAATATTGCAATGAAGTTTTTAAGAATATAAACAGTGTAAAAAATCATAAGGCTACCGCATGTGAAACATTGCTTCAATTAGTTATAATTAAATCTGAAAATGTTTCCAAACCAAAATATCCAAAGTTTGAAATTCCTGTGGTTACCCTACGAGGTCAAAGAATGCCTTGTCAATTTTGTCCAAAAACATTTCGAGCTTTGGACTCCTTACGTCTCCATTCTACCGTTGAACATTATCAAATGTATCTAAATAACGCCAAATTTGATAACGTGTCTGATGAAAACTTCCAACTTTACTGTCAACATCTGTTCGAAAATCACTACACAAGACAAAAGAGATTTATGAGGCGTAGTTGTGTATATTGTGAAAAGTCGTTTCTCTTCTTTCGAAATTACAAGGCTCATCTAATTGATAAACATATTGACATTTTGTATGACAAGCTTAAAGTGCTGCAAAAGGAGCCCCCTAGAGTAAAAATTTACTATGATGGAAAAGGAACGAAAGTTAGTAAACGGGCTTGTCAAAATTGTGGCAAATGGGTTAAAAGACAACGTTTGGGTACACATTCAAAATACCACTGTAAAAAACGGAAAGATACGAGAAAAATTCAAGAAAACTAAATGTCCCAAAATATTTTTTTCCGTGAAGAACATAGTTATATTGCTTAATTGGAATAGTTCAAGGTTATGTAAATTTATTCCAATATATTTTGGTATGCATTTTAAAAGCGGAATGAAAATTTAGTCTTGTATGTAATATTTTTTTGTAAATTATGTACTAATTCTAGACCATAAAAATTTCTATAAAAGTCCCGTTTCAATGTAATACGATAAGGAAATGAAATAAATAAAAATTTAAGCAAAAGCTTGATGGAATATTTTTCATTTTACTTGAATGGCGAATCCAATTAATATAAAACGCTATTTCTTGTTATCTTTTAGTTGCCTTATACACTAACTTTCATTAAATATGTTGGCATGAAATGCATGCCATAATGAACTCATTGATGAAACAAATTATATGTTTAACAAAATTTTGGAAGACTCAAGAAATTTGGAAGGTTTCATGATATGCTATGATTTACTTTGTCAAATCATCATCACGTACAAAAGCCAGGTAAAGTGTAAGGAGCTTTTATTCAGCATATGAAAACACATGTCAGTGTAAACCGGTTATATGAACGTGTGTGTATTTTCTCTTTCTACTTCTGCATTGCTAGACAGCTGATCATCCCAATCACAACCAAAACAAAAATCTATCCACATTTTGTTCAAGCTGTACATTTTAAGAACAATGTTTTTTCAATTTTATTCCGCAAAATTAAATTGATTAAAATCGATTGACCAATTAAAACATAAATAAGCAAGTGAATTTGTATAAGATTCAAGTAAAATTAAAAAATAATAACATTTCTTCAGTCAGTTAAAATGGAAAATAATTGTAGTATCAACCCGCAGTGTTTCTTCTGTCAAAAAAATTTCGACAATGATAGTAGTGTCAACGTGTTTAATTTACGACAGCTATTTCGCTACTTAAAAATTATACTAAAGTTAGATCAAAATTCGGTTTTACTTTGTACTGATTGTTATCAACTTGGGTGTCAGTTATACAAACAAATTGTAGAGTTGGAGGTGACACAAATAAAGATAACACATTCACTGGAACAGATCGTCACAAAAATTAGCAGTGTTTCTAGTAGTGAGACTGATGTACTACAAAAATTGGTGAAGGAAAAATGTAAGCCTAAAAAATTACATAAACTCTCAAAATGTTTTTGTTATAATTATAAAATGAACCCTAACGAATCTTTTTTCTTTACTTTACAGGTATTTCTCAATTAAGAAAGACAAAACTTCCTAAAGTTAAGCTAAACCGATTAGCAAAAGTATGCATTATGATGCCCGTACCGGAAGATCCAGTCATGTTCCCAATATCATTTTCTCCTCCTCCAGCCCAACTCTATCCAATTTTACCACAACCGGAAGAAACTATAGTCAAAATCGAAGTGGATGATGATCTGAATAACATGCCAACTACTATTTCAATTCCGAAGCCTAAAATATTGCACAAATCTCGAAAATCATCCGAAAATCCAAAGACTTGCCAATTTTGTGCTAAAATTCTACGAAACTCTAAAGACTGTCATTATCATGAAGCTGAAGATCATCCAGATAAGTTATTATTGGAAGCTAAGCTGGATCACATCACAGACTTCCAATTTCTACAAATTTGTCAAGACGTCTTATCAAAACACAACGTTATACAATCTCCAATGTACAATAATTCCACCCGTTATGGATGTGTATACTGTCAAAATTTGTATGGGAAGCTGAAGTGTCTTAAGTACCACATGATTCAGTGTCACTTGCCAACATTAATTAAATATTTACGACAAGTGCAGAAAAATCCTGCCCAGTATCTAACCACTGAGCAGGGAAACCATAATAATAAAATTGATGGTATAAAAAGGCTCATCAAAATTTTATGACCACATTTAAATGTAAAATTATTAGCTTAATAAAATCGTGTATTTGGTATTTGATACAGGCACTTCTCAATTAGGAAACGAAAAACATGCTCAAGTGAAACCACAAAACCTAACGGAGGACAACATCGTGACGCACGCAGCAGAAGACCAACAAATGTCACCAATACCATCATCGCCATCGTCTCCACCCCCACTTTCACCAGAACCTGAAGAAACCATAGTGAAAATGGAGATTGATTCCAAAACTTTGTCAACGTCAATCAAGAAGCGCATGCATACACCAAGAATTCCCAATGCTTGTCGATTCTGTCCCAAAGTTTATGGTAATCATGCAGGACGTCAACATCATGAGACTCAACATCATCCTGATAAGTTGTTGTTGAAAGGGAAGCTCGACAACACATCCGACCCACAATTTCTGGAAATTTGTCAAGACGTATTAACAAGACACAAAATTGTAAAAAATCAGCATAATTGCTTATATTGCGAGAATAGTTGTACTAAAATGAGGGCTCTTAAACTTCATATGGTTAAAAGCCACCTGCCAAATCTGCTTGAAAAAGTACGACAACTGCAGCAAATCGTTTCCCAAAAGATGACCACCGACAAGGAATTAGCTTGTCAATATTGCAATATCGTTTTTAAAAATGTAAACGGACTAAAAATTCACAAATCGATCTCATGTGAGATTTTAGGTCAACTGGTTGTACTAAAGTCTGTAGAAGTACCCAAACGAGAATATCCCAAGTTTAAATTACACTTGACCATTCTACCAGGTCAAGATTTTCCCTGTCAATTTTGCCCAAAAACATTTCAATCTAAAGCTGCACTACAAATCCATTCTCATATTGAACATTATCTAAACTACTTA
>JAQFZH010001785.1:0-19342 GCA_034695485.1 Entomobrya nivalis
ATATTTAGGACGTCCGGTTAAACTTGTACAGGATTTTATGATTTCATAAGGCCTGTTATTTTGAGCTTACTTCCTTTGTAACTTTTGGGAAAGTAAAAATATCATACTTATTTTGATCCTATCACGACTAACTTATAATGGTGACTTTATTTTATAACTGTAAATTTTATCTTTGAGGGCCTAAATAAAGAATGATATGCTTTGCAACTGGATAGCTCTCATGGGAAAGTTGACTTACGGATGCTTTCATAATTCAAATTACTTCCTACATGTGTATGTATTTACATTCAGGAGGGAGTGAAAGGAAGAGGCTTATCTAAATACTATGTAGTTTGTGTCATCCTTCATTCTTTAGTTTTAAATAGCTGTATATTCAATTCATTACATTTAAATCACATAAAAATGCCAGCAAACATATATGAAATACTCATATATAAACCTCATGTTACAAGTAATTCTGAGTAGACAATCTAGACTTTTGTCAGGTAAAAATTCGGAGTATAATTGTTAAATTAGGTTATTGCTTGTATTTGTCAGCTAGAAGCACAAGCCACAGGCTCACTTCCTCCCACACATGCATAATATCATGACTCGCTCTAACCTATTTTTAGCAGGGAAGCAATGTGTCGCTATTGCCGAACACCCAAGGGATCTGTATAACATTCCATATGTTGTATATTTGAGCCATATAGTATATGCATTACGATTTACTACTATACTTGTACACACTGAGGAAATGTCAAAATACTGTTGTCTGTGTGGGAGGATCCATCCTAGGATTTAAAACATTCCAAAGGTTGATCTTGAGGTTTGAAAAGTTACGAAACATACAGGTTTTTAAATTAAACATTGCTAGCTTGTTGGGAAAAATCTTTGGATCATTGGCGGTCAATACGATGTGAAACAAGTGGGTGGTAAATAATGCAATTAATATGTTACTCACAAACAGAATTTATTGAATTTATAACGAAATGTTACCATATGGACAGCTACAACAGTATATGATATGTAAAGTACTATATATAGTTGGTAACGCATGGTAATTTCCCCAATAATTCAGTAAAAAAGATGCATAAAGAAAATGAAATTAATCTCAATTTAGCATGTTAATGATTTTTCCTCTAAGCAACGGGAAACAACATGTACAGCACAAGCTTTTTGAGCAGAATATACCACGTTTGTTAATTTCATTTCAACCCTTTAAAATGTATTCTTTCATAAAATGACATGAATGTTTAGGAATGGCTTTTGATGCAAGGTGTCCGCAACATGGTATATGAATCCATTATGCTTTCACTTTGTTTGGCAAATCATTCCACTAATTTCCTTGACTGTCCATTCTAACTGTTGAAGTTCCTATTTTTATTGTTGAAATAAAGCTACAGTTTTGAAACAAAAACTACTGGAATCAACATAATTTAAAAACATTAAAAACAAAAATAATAAAAGTCATATATTTGCGGTATATCAATTTATTCGCGGATTTCGACATTATTTCCTATCCTTGACTGAATGTACGACACTTGTAGGCAAAATATGCACTTGTATGGAAGGAGAAAGTTTTTGGCTCATCAGTGTTGCTTATTAACAGAGTTAGTGAGCAAGATAGTTATATGTACTGTGAGCTAGTAGCTTTATTTCCAACATAAACTATCTCTGTGTGCATATCTCTGAAAGTTTATATTCAACTACAAGGTAGCACATCACCCACTTTAATAACTCCTCTTTTGTGCCACACCATGCCACCATCATAATCACAAACTGCGGCTCTGTGGTTATTGTACATCAGTGATTCTATGTGGGGAACTGTAAAGGCAGGAAAGGGAAAACTTAATACATCTGCTGTGTATGTAGTAAGTTTGCTTTGTGTACATGGATGTTAGGAAAGAGAAAGAATAATGAACATATACGCCTAACTACGACTATACGCCAAACATTCTAGTGATAGTGTTGGTGGAATGTTAGGACATAGTGATTCATGTCATTAAAATGAAATTCCACTAAAAGGAAGCTACCGGACTACATTTACGCGGTGGCTATGTTTCGTAATATATTTGTGAATATGTATGTAAAATGCGGTTTTGTTACATGCTTCCAACTCGAAAGTATGCTTATGTGTAAGTATGTATATATTTGTATGATGGTGATGACTATGATGCGATATGATGATGTGAGTGAAAAATCCTTCAGCCGCCAACGTATAATATTCTCTTCTCGTGGTCAAACTGACATGAAAAGTAATAATGATTTTTCATGCATGAGAATTTTTGCCATGATATGGGCTTTTCGGGGAAAAAATATTTTCGTTGCTTGTAGATTCTTGTATTTTCTTTCATATATTGAAGTAGACGTACCTACCTGTCTTGTTCACTGTTAAAATCTTAGGACAAAATTGATCATTGCACATTGGTGTAAGTGCTCTCGTGATGAAGATTTCAGTGAAAATCGAAATGCGTCAAGCAAATGAATCACTTAACTCAAACTCGCGGCATTTAAAAAATTAAAACTTTTTAGACTCGGAACTTTTTCTGCGCATCCGCTTAATTTTTTTTGCAGAATTCTTGAATATTAGTAAAATAGATTAAGTAAAAAAAGTGAAAGTACCTCGTTTACATCTACATCATTTGACTTTTATTCGTGATGAGATTTTCATTATGTATGCCTATTATACATGCCATGCCAAGCCAACCTATCACTTTCTGTTTTAGTAATTACTTTTAGAAAACATTAACTAACGATGTTTTGCACACAAGAATTCATATAATGTGTACTAAATGCATATAAGCAGTGAAGACCTTCTGATAAATTCCTAGGTCGCTCAGAGTCGAAATATTAATCACTTCATTGCCATGAAGTGATTGTTGCTGAAGTTTGAACCAATCGTTCTTTTCAACTTTTCCTTTTGTATGGTAAAATGTCTCCGCAATTTCATTTATCATGTCAAGTCATTGATGTCTCTTTAGACGTCAAGAGAGTGCTTACAAAAGGGACCTACACTTAACGTGAATGATAACTTTTTGAGAAATGATTAGTGGAGCGACGCAATGATAATAGAACCGAAAGATCATTCTTTACGTTCTCCGCGTGGAAAAGGCAGGTGAGAGTTACAAATCGGTTAGATGGCCTAGATCATGGTGATTATGGCAAAAGTATCACTCTCTCAGTCGCTAGACTATACTCACTTCTCACTTGATGGCAGTGATTGCTTACAAAAGCTAAAATAATACATTGAGTCCATATCTAAGTATTCAACTTTCTTCCATTACACGGAAGAGAACGACCCGTAATCCGCACAAGTTGCAGTGAGAAAGGAAACCGACTACGGCGCACTTTGATGAAAATCTCGTGTTATAGGTAGAGAATATTCAAGAGTTTATTGTATAACGACACATTTTGGATTAGTGACCATTTATATTGAAACCATATCGGTACCCAGGACTGGAATCCTGAAAACCACAACGTTTACCAATGAATCTGGTTTGGTCTGCTACACCAGGGATGAATTTACCCTCTCATGCACAGGTTATAAAAGATGATATTTGCAGAGACCATGAAATAAAAGGTACTTATCATCATATTAGATATATTTATGTATTCTTTTGATGTACGTACGCATAAGAGGAAGCTAGGATGAGACAGGAAATGATGTGGAGTGAGTGAGCTTAATCTTTCGGGGTTGTTTTAGGTGGCCTTCACAATGTTGCAAAAGCTTCCGTTCCTTTCGTCTTTAGAAAGCTTGTAACGAATACGATAGTTGACTATATCCTTTCTGATATGATATGATGTGGTGGTGATAACATATTAATATTAAGATGAAAAGGATTGCAATAATGGTCATGAGTAAATATAAAATAGTGATGGTCTAGTGAATCGAAAGGCATAACAGTATGTGTGGGTTTTGAAGAATATATACAGGCCCACACATGCAACTCATGCAAGCCATGTTATTATGTGCCTTGTGTGTACAATATTTCTATTGAGCTGTACAATAAAAAAGTGAGTAAACATGTTAGGAAACAAGGAAGGAAGTATACACATGTACATAAGAATTTATGATGCATATTAATACACGTTACAAAAGTGTGTTAAGTTGCTGGTGGTGTTGTGTACACAATGTTGTTGTAGATATTTGCCCTACGAGATCCGAAAATTAATAGTTGCGCTATATTTCCGAAAATGTCACAGGTCATATGGAGTACTACTCTGGGAGATCTTTTCGTTGGGATACATGCCGTATCCTGGAAGAGGAAATCAGGATGTAATGCAACTGATAACAAATGGTGGTCGCCTTGAGCCACCGTCCAACTGCCCTCCGCCGGTCTATGGGATCATGACCCAATGCTGGCATCCCATTCCCGAAGAGAGACCAACCTTTTCCACTCTTCTTGAAAGAGTTGGCTACTGTTTACAGGTACAGTATAAATATATATATTATACGCTTGGAGAAAACAAAAGAGAGTCATTATTTCTTGATGATATGGCTTGAATACGTCCATTGTCATGCATAATAAATAGTATGTGTGGTTATCATTGATATTCGTGGGTCGTATAATAGTTGAGGGGAAAAATTAAAAACTCACATAAAAGCACCGATGAAGCCATAGGGCACTTTGAAATTAACGATTTCGTGTGTAATAACCAAGTATGAATGGTTGCATATAGGCGATTGTATGTCAAGTTTTATGTTTCCGGATTTCCCGAATCACCATTTTGAGTCTTGCAAAATTTCCTGTGTGCTCCAGTTTAGAGTTGTGCTTGTATTTTGATGTTCAGGTGAAACTACATGTTAAAGTATGAAAATCAAAATGAAATGGAACCAAAGATAAATGTACGACAAGCAGTCCTTTTTACAATAAATTAAAATTTCGTCTTCGCTTTATGAATTATCTTGTAGAACAGTAATAATGTTTGCAAACCTTGAAATATATGTAACAAACTTGTGGAAGAGAAAGCTCAATTTAAAAAAGGCCGTGTACCGTAGAGATTCAAACAAAAAGCATATAGTTGCTCTTGTAGAGTTCCGAGCTTTTGTTGCGACGTCTATTTTAAGTAAAAAATAAAACTAATTGCCTTTACAAAAATGAGTTAAAAATTTCCAAGAAATGAATTCAATAACAAACGTTCAACAAAAAGAGAAACAACGAGCTCTTTGACAAGTATAGTTTGAAAGCAAAAGCAAACTAATCTTCAGATACAGATACACTATAACGTAAACAAAATGAATATTTTCACGTTACTACCTTATTTCATATTTTAGTGAAAGTACGCATGCATATTGCATTGCATAGCATGTTCTCATGCTGTGGAATATCCATGTGTATACAGCTTTTGTGTAATCCTTATCCGAGATTTTTTTTCTGCTTATATGCTTCCAACATAAAACTGTAATTCTGAAAGGCGCCTAGGACGCTAAAGTGCTTATCAAAAAGCTACATAAAAGGAAAGCATATTGTTTATCCTCTTCTTGGGATTTCTCCTTTAATGCACTGTAATAGGATTCCACTTGGATCTTTGATCTGTATTTTTCAGTATTCATAACACACATCATAGAACATGCCCAGGAATATAAAATAAAATAAAATGTAAAACCAAAAGACGACTTAATGCTAAGATAAAAATCATAAGAAGGATAATTTCATAAAATTTTGTTAATTTTTTTTATAAGCGTACTTATTGCTGTGTACTTTATGAAATGAACCACTATTTCTGTTCCGAGCTCTGTTATAATATTTTTGAGATTGAATTGATTTTGCACCCAATCGGATGATAATTTTGTTTAGATAAAAAAAATTATCATCCAAATAGGTATTTTTTGTAAATTATAATGAAAATTTAATAACTGCATTTTAAGGAGCCATTCTGATCATCAAATGCAGAAAAAATTCTATCGCTCGATAAGTAGGATTACATTTTACTGTCATCTTAGTATGTCGAAGTCAATGTCGCATGTCAGAATACAATCCTGTGTTTGAGTGATGAATGATGTAGTTCCATTTGCATTTATTATGATAGCATATAACTTCAGTATTCATAAATAATCTTTTCCAATTTTCGACCTATACGAGAAGGAAAATGATCAGAAATCATCAAAATGTTTTTATGTGTACAGGATCCCGAAGTTGTAAACGCACCACTTCCAGTATTCCAGCGCCCGCCATCTTCAGAGCGAGATACGACACTGATGAGACCAGCGAATCCAGAACATGCTTCATGTCTCCGCATCGTACAGGGAAATAGATATAGCATCTCGACGTAAGTAACTGTTGTAAAAAGATTATCACGTTTTTAGTAAAATTCCTATCATTAAAGTTCTTTTTAATTAATACGGTAGTTTTCCTAATTACTAAAGTTAAGCAATAGTAAACATATCTAACGGGTTTATATATATATATAAATTGGCAGGCTAAAAAAGCCAAATTCTTTATTCAAACGTTTGCTTTCTCCAACTTTCCCTTGTCTTCCATCTATCTGTACTACAAGAACTTATATGAATTGAAATATTTCTTTACTGTTTCTCATGTGGCTCGGGCAAATTTTTGAGGGAAAACCTTCAACAGATGCTGTCAAAAGTGAAAGCTTAGCTTTCATTTTACACGAGGACTGTGGGTTGTTGTGGTTGGAATCTACAAGAAATCTAATATTTCATATTATTATTTTTGTTACAGAACTCCAGACATGGTGTCCTCACCAAACTCGTCAACTGCAGATTATCTGGTCCCCTTGACCCATTACTCTTTCTCTAATCCAGCTTCTCCTCCTCCACGACCTGACTCCACTCCCACGTCACCAACTACTCCAATCCCAGAGTCAGAGTCAACAGAAACAATGTTAGACGAAGAGGATCCTGACGTCCCTGGAAAGTCTTCGAACTCCAAAGACTCCACAGTAAAATATGCTGATGTGACGGTGAAAACGGGAGATGGTGGTGCTAGTAGTAGCAGTAGTAGTAGTACTGTTAAGCCAAATGTTAATGGAATAGAAACAGGGGTCACCCTTAGTGCAGCAGGGTTAGAAAAATTGGAATCTTCAAGGTCTTCATCATCGGGTACAAAGCGTCCAGCACAGTATGCAAACGTTGGTGTTTCGAAACCACGACTGCCCAGTCCAGTGAGTTTAGGAGGTGAAGGTGCAAGTAGCAATGGCCCCAGTCCGGGAGATCCATCTGATGAAGAGATTCGATGTTAAAAAATAAATGAAGCTTTTGTGAACCTTCTGACCAAGATATTTGTGTACATTGCTACGTTGCTATATTTAAAATATTTTATGTCAAATATAAAATTGTAAGATGAAATCAAATGAAAGTATTAAATGTCAAAGATGGCTATTTAATGAGTATACAATATACTTTTATTGTGGAGATAAATATGAACTAATGAACGTAATAGTAAGATGAAACGGACATGTTTTCAAAGAAATTATATTGTTGGAGATATACGAAATGATATTTTGTGACTTTGTATATTAATATGTAGGTAATTTAATAAATTTCTAGTCGCTATATATGTAATACTGCATACCACAATCAACGCGGTTCATACGAATATTAATCATTGTGTGTAATATGAATTACATTTAAGTACTCTTATTATATATTGCTGGTACACTTGTGTGAACTCTCGACCTTTTAATTTGTCTATCTATCGTCAATTTTACTATATGTGTGCAGTGCACATTGACAAGGCATATAACGAATGGTTATATATATATGCAGCCTGTGCATGATAAACACTTTAAGTTCGTAATTAATTTAAAGTACAATTACTACTCATGTCAATATGTTGTACGTGTTGTCTGAAAAAAGCATGTAACAATTTGTTGTAATGCAGTATGATGAATATGATTATCAATAAAATGAATTATAAAAAGATGTTTGTGCTCAAAAAATTATTTGCAAATCACGAAATAAAAATATGATAAAAATATTGCCAAGTTGATCAGAAAAGTATATTTCTATGATTTTCATATTTAAAATGTTACAGACAAATTAGGAATCTTGGCGCTAGTATAAATTACAGGTATTTCTAAACGTGTCGTGGTCCTTAAACGAAAAATACGATTTCAGAAAATAGCTCGTAGACAACTTATGTGGAAATATATTAGTGAGTTTCAATTATTTGTTTTTGAAAACAATTAGTATAGAAGTAAATACGTTACGCAATGAAAACAATTTAAATGATTCGTCGCTGATTACAAAACAAATATTTGCAGATTTGGTAAATATTTTTTTTAAATAATCGGAATCATTGTCCACTATTTAGCCAACAATAAATATCATCAAAAGAAAGCATAAAAAATCTCTGAAATTCCACTAACTGTGGGCGAGTTTTTAATCAGTGACTTGATGAAATATTTTATTCGATTATACCAAATTTATATAGTAGATGTAGCTACGAATTTATTTGATTTTGTTACGTTTCTGAATATATCCCGAATAATTGCTTAATTTTGTACGGATTTGCAATTCGTCCAACAGCTAAACTGAAGTTCAGTCTTGAACTTATCATCAGATACGGGAACCACGAAATTACTTTATAATTAACTTATTTTTATGGTTATAAAACTAGTTGTTCTAAATTCAATTTATTTTATTTTATATACATACATACCACAATTCACTTAAATGTATTTTCTGGAAAAATGTGCAGAGGCATTATTAATTATTTTATAGTTCATATCAACACGCATACCAGGAATTTAACATTAGGTTAAACTGGGTTATGTACAGAATCAACGTCTGACTTAATATCATTTCAACGAGTAAGATTATCCAATCGCTAAAAGATAGCTCTAATAATTAGGTATATGAAAATATTAAGCGAATAAACAGCTAGATTAGAGAACGGCTAATATTAAATAGTAGCTGAAAACTAGCTCGCATTGTAGATTCCCTACAATTACTATAATTATTCAGAAACATTCTACTAAGATTTCCTCAAATGAAGTTTCCGCATTAAACAAATGCATATGAATGTTTTAAACGACATCTTATATGAATGAAACTTGTTTTATGGTATGCATGAAATAATCCATATTTGAGGGAAAACTTCTAATTTGTAAGAATTTCTGCAGTTTACACAATCATTCCAAAATATTAGATCCGTGTTCATGCATAACATATCATCAAATCATCATACATACACATATTTTGTTTTCCAATTTTGCAACGATTTGCCGGAAATTTCTGGAAGGCGACCACTCCTTTAATATAAATAGAATGTCTCATAAAGATTGCTTATTTTCTCATACATCGTTCAAAAGTACGAATAAAAGCAATGTGCTATTCTGTATATATATTCGCTTTTAACAATAGAAACAAATCATGTGAAACGGTTCGGTGAAAGGCATCTTGACGAAGCAAATCGGTCGTTGTGTGTAAGTTGTGTTAAAAAACCGTCTATAGCACCACTACTCAAGAGGCAAATTCTTTCATTCTACTGGGGGCTCAGATATACCACTTTTATGTGTTTGATAAAAAAAAGGCATAAAAAGGAAGCTCCTTGTTCAACGTATCCACCCACGCAAAAGTCACAAGGTTCCGAGAGTGATAAAGTGGAAAGGCTGCCTTCTATCGTTTCAAGAAACGCTACATATGAGGCTGATGGCTGATGTGCTGTGTTGGGGTAAGGGTACCTTTTCTAAGGATGACTGTTCCACCACACCAACTATAAAATATCCCACCAATACATTTATGTAGAACTCTTTGGAAGGACAAGAAGCGAGGGAAAGTCCTTCACATACGGCATATATATTTATCACTTTACACACACAAATAGTGAAATTATACTGCACTTATATAACTTAAAACCTTGGATAGCGATAGGCCAGGCTACATATGTACACACTTTATACAAAAAGGAGCTTTTACTAGTAGTATGAATTGAATTCAGCACCTGTCTTGATTTGAGCAAAAAACTAACAGAAGAAATTAATGCCTAAAACCTGAATGATATTAGATGGACATTCGAAATAAAAACGAAAATTAAATCTGTGAGGGTGCCGGGTCGGATCGGAGTAAAGCTACTTGTTTGTTGGAGATCCACAGTTATTTCTATTTTTTCTTGGATTACATTGATAGCTCATCCAATGATGACTATGCTAGGATTTTTGTTTGAAAACTTATCTTTGATTTATAATAATTCAAGTAAATAGAAAAATGAGCTTTAGACTACGTTTTTTGGTTTATACTTTACTTGTTATTACGAAACACGATTTGTAATGTATTTATTATGTAAAATTATTAGTATTTTATTTGGTGACTGTGGGATGAAAAAACTTGATTAAAACTAACATTCTCAACATGAATTCGTTTTCTTAAATTATATGTATGTTGCAAATGGGCTTCATATTTAAATATTTAAGTGACATTGGCGGTGAAGGAATGAAACCATTGCATTACTAATACACTAGGAAGATAGTGCTGCCCAAAATCAGAAGAGAATTTTCTCCCTTTTAATCAATCCTAGTTTTTTGCATACACTAACTAGTTGGCTTAGTTGGCTACATACTGTATGCATTTAGGTTCCTATGTATGAACTTTCCCGGAATGAAAACGGCAAATCAGAAATAATCAATGATAGTCTAGTCTCCTTTTCCAAAATAGTAGTTGACTGTCCATCCTGTTTTATTGTATATCAAGATCAAGGACGAAACTTAAGGTCTACATGTGCCGTAATCTATCGGCCCACAAAATGTGTTCATAAAAAGGAAATTTCATCATCTAAATACCAAGCTACAAGATAATGCGACTCCACTACCAAAAGTGATGATGTAAAAAGCTTTGTAGTCCAGATTCTCTCTTTTTTCTCTTTGCCATTCACACACACATTCTCTTTGAATTCCAAGTCTCCATGAAATTATGACACAAACCCAAACCAAAAAGTGGCACTGCCTAAAAGCAGTAAAGAATGACATTTCATGGCGTATGTTGTTGGTGGATTATAAATCAAATACGACATTACCGTGTAAGTTAATGGGCCAATAATACACTAGTAGCACAAGAAAAGTTTAGTGCTCAAAAAAAGACATGGTCATTGCTGTCGTCATTGTTCGTTTGTTCATCATGTTATAGCAAACTCAATCAAAAATCCATAATAACTTTTTAGGCTTTACTCTTTGTCGTCATTATTTGCCTTAATAAAGGGTGCCATTCTTCTGAAAAAATAAGTATGTAGCGAAAACACGCAATGTGTATCATACGCAGACGAACATCGTATATTCACATATTTATATAATATGTATGTGCATAATGACTTTAATGAACTGATTACACGTAACGTGAACATATTTTTGGTTCTGGCTGTTGTCTTGTAACATCGCTAACAACGATGACGGCAGTGACCTCGACATTTTCCACACCACGTCTACCTTTACTACTTCACTACTTTATGTATCCGTCACCGTCATCAATGCAAGTAATGAAGTAACATGTGGGTAATATTGTACTTGTGACTCCTTTATGAGTCCGAAGAAGGAACTTACAACATAAAATCATTAACATACAAAGGAAAAATAATAAAGCTAACATAATTCAGCTGGTGCAATATGCGACCAAGGACATAAGACATACAGTACTAAATATATAGTTACCTCTACATTTCATGCATGCTCTCTATTCTGTTGAATGACTATACTTTGAGAAAACATGATTTAAAAATTTCTTAAGGGCAAGGCCAATGTCAGAGTATTACAAGCTTCAATATACTAATCTTTATTATCCGCCCACAAAAGTTTAATTGGATTATATGATTTACTGCTTAACCGAAAAACCCCGACTTCTTACTGAAAGATTTCAATCATTTAAAATAGCAATAAAGATAATATTACGATTTTGCAGAATATTGTCTTGTTGCAACAAACCCCCCCTACTAAAAACAGCTTGTATTTTTACGAATGACATACTTGCATATAGGTATGCATAGGTACATGCTAATTTTTTCTCTCTAAAGATGAACATGGTCTTGATTAAATATTGTGATATTGATTGATTGTAAACGTGAAATCCAAACCATTTTCCATGCAGAGTTTATTGGAATTGCAGGCTAAAGTCTGAAATAATAAGAGATCAATGTGCAATGTAAGCAGATACCAACTGCAGGTATGGAATTTTGATGCAACCGTGGTCTCTGACAAATATATATAAAGTTTGCAGTAATATTCTTTTGTCTGCTTATGTACTGCATTTGTGAATGAAGAGGATTTTCTAAAAGAATGAGTGAAAATGAATGAACCATTGGACTAGGACTAGGACAAAACGGAAGCAAGTTGAGCTGGTTGAATCGATGAGCGAAAATCATGGTGTATATAGTGTAAACCTGTGTTACCCTGATGCAATAGAGAATGCTCAGCCAACTATTTTCCAACAAAAAGTGAAGACCGAAATTCATAGATAGTTTTTTTTACCTTGTTTAGTAAAGGTAAACGTTTTAATACACAACAAAGGAAGAGGTAAGCTGCAACGAGTATTGCATATAATTAAGATATACACGCTTAAAAGTTTAACTAACGTATTTGTAGCTGCATAATTGCTTTTAAAATTGTACCAATTTTAATGTGGTGGCCACAATTCAAGTTCAATTTATGTCTTTACCAGAAGTGAAATTATGAAAGCTGAAATTTGAGATGTTTTAGCTCGAATTTCACGGTATGAAATTAATACATACATAGGTAGGTTTTATGTTAAGTGTAATAGTAGTAGTGCAGTATTCAACCAATAACTAAAATCAAACAGATTCAAGGGTTATAGGTTGCATCTTTTTCCCCTATCGATTTTAAATATTTGGGAATGCGGGTAATTATTTTTTTATTCCATCCATGAACACGCACATTTTTACAATTCGAAATTCTATAAGTGTTTAAAATTCGGCAAATAATCGATTGTAAGGATTCATTTCATTACAAATATTGACAAAAGCTGTAGGCAGATATTAATTGAAGTATTACAATATGAATGAAATTGTTCGCTATTAGTTTTGCAATGTGCAAAATAGAAATCTTAGTTTAGAAATTACGTCGAGTTGGAGGTATTTTCTTACTGTCTGAAATATCCCTTTAGTTGTATGATTTAGAATTTAGATCATATTTAGTCTCATAATTCCAAGCTCTTTTTGTTTCTTATCGTGCATTTCTTATTGTACCAAAAACCAAAACAGAGGAACAGGAAACACGAAAAATGCGTGTGTAATAAAAGAAAATAGGACATTCTGAAACTGAATATTGGCATGCCAGAACAGAACTGCACGGTTGACCGTAATATAATATCTCATGATGCATACTTTTCTGTGTTTTCAAGAAATGAATATATACGCTTCGAAGAAAGAGCTTAAATGAGCCATGTCTTTCCCTGTTACTACTTGTAACTCATGTTAAATGAGTATCTATCGTGCATGTATTTATAAAACAGTGTAAGCGAACGAAACGCAAACAAACGCGAATAATATTTTATATTTTATGCTGATTTTGATCAAGTCACATTTAAACTACGATGAAGGTAATATTATAAATACCCGTATTTTTATTGTGATGTGCCTACTAAATGACACGCACGCATAAGTACGGGAAAAACTTTAAATTTTGACTTTATAACGTTTGTAAGTATGTATGAAGTAAAAATATTTAAGAGTGTGAGTGTGACGGGAATATAATCTAAGTTTTATTACGATATATTTTACCTCTAAATTTGAACTTAGACTTAGGGGTGATGATCAGTTGGCATGATCGTAAAGCATTGAATGTATACCTGAAATGTAATAAAAAGCTAATTACACCACAGAGAAAACAAACGGCTAATTTATGTCCAAGGTTAACAGCGTTGTTTTATTCAAAACAAGTCTTTAACCCAAGCAATAGCATTGCATCTGCATGAAGCTGCTTTTCGATCAAGTGCGTTTGACTATGAGTGACTCATTCATCTGACCATGGCCATGCGGGTGCGATTTATTTACAGTACAGTTTGTAACATGTGCATGCAATCGTTTGTGATGCTTTCACCAAAAATTATTATGCACGTACGCTGAAAACCTGCATGAATACAACCATACCATAATTAGCATGCAAATGTAATACAGGAAACCAAGAAAGCGATTGTGCTTCAATTTTTAGCAATACTGCATATATGGACTTTTTACTTTACTTCCTTTAAGGTTGTTAGAAGAGAACATGAAATCATCACTTAAAACTTACGACGGTGATGACAACCGATTGCTGCACAGAACAGACAGATAGAAAGCTAATAATAAATGACCATCGGAGTATTTTTAGCTTTAGTTTTTTAGTTTTTACCTTGTCAGAAGTATCATAGCACCTAGTCATACAATGAAAAAGCAAACACAGCCAAAAAGATGAATGAAAAAATATGTAACTGGATCTATCTAAGAAGTATTTATAGCATGCCTCGTGTGGTGTGGTGCAGATTTGCATTATTTACATACTCTGTGGCAGCATGCGTTTTGGTACATCTTGATGAAAGAAATCATGAATGAGAAATGTCAATAAGGTAGCAGACAAAACTCATTTCAGTAAAATAATGAGATAAATACATGAGCATGAGCATGTAAACATACATACATTCATGTAAATGTAAACTTATCGTTTATCCTGTTCCATCGACCGGTGGTGGAAAAACTAAAGTAAAGAGAAACTCACCTTGAGTATTTTCTGTTTATTTGCTTTGATAGATGATAATGATAGTAACAGTGCACAGCAGTGTGGTATCATTATAAATATGATATCTGTGTAAAATGCTAGGCATATGTCTACAATTTCTCTGTATAAGAAGATAGGATAGCAAAAAAAAACGGAATAAATAGGCCAACTCATTAACATGATGCGCGATGTGTAAAGTAAATGTTGAATGCTTACTTCGACAGAGGGTAATAATATAAGCAATAGTTAGTGTAATTTTAGTGAATGAGCAATGTACTCTCTTTTTCAGAATAGATTAACTTTCTAGAGTGTTTGGTGGTGACCTTGTCTATTTTCAGCCGTGCACAAATGCAACACATTCGATTATATATCCGATGGTACTGGGTACACATGAAGTAAAACATATTATATTATATGCGGTGATAGCATGCAACACATATGTACCGATGAGGTAGTTTAGGCTGGTTTAATTAGGGCTATGGACGGTCTCAGAAAATAAAAAAGAATGACGGAAGCGACAGTGTCCTTCCACTTTGTTTAGATTTGAGATTAAGCAGAAAACTTGATTGCGTAATAAGTATCCATGAAAAAAATGTCAACTTCTAAACAATTACTAGCCGTTTGCCAAAGCAAGTATGTAAGCTCATCGAGTCTTCATTGTTATTGCAGTCCAATGGATGAACGAGAGTCAGATAACCTTTTAGTGGAAAGGAAAGCGAATAAGGTTGGATTAAACATTGTATCATTAGTCGTGACGTCACCATTTTCATTCACATTTCTCAGCATATTATCATCGTCATCGGGCGTAGTGGTTTTCTTTTTCAGAAAGAAAGACGACCTTCCAATTCAGGGACTCGGTGCCATTTAGACTCTAATTTCAACTATCTTTTGGTTGCTAAAAACCATCGTTTGATGAGTGCATATGAACTTTTACACGTTAATGTGGATCGATAGAATATAATTCATACGTTTGGCGGCAAAAGGCTTTTTATTGTTCGAACCAACAACATTGTAATTCCATCTAGTCAAGGTGAAAGCATTAAGAAAACTTTTAATAATATACGGCTGGTTGATTGTATAGTTTTGATGAGCGGTAATGTCGACAATGATAATGAAAGACATCGGTTTATGTGCAACGAGACATCAGCTTGTTATCTACATATATATGATTAACATTGTAATACTTTATGTAGAAATTCAGTTAGTCGATTTGCCCTGAATGGGTGCATTTATATGTATATATACATGCATCGTACGGTATAAGCCAATCCCATTTTTCGGTAATAAAAGCAGGTATAAATTATTTCCACGCAAATGATTGAAGGTTTATTAAGAAACAAGAATTGTATAAAATGTACTTCATTTCATACAGCTTTGTAGTCAGATATACATAGAAACTCAGCCACTAATCGTAAGACAACGTAAATTCATACATATATACGCACTAGAATATTTAATGCAATGCTGAACGTTCAACTGGAATCATGTTAACGTTGGTTTGGTGTGTTGATGTAAAAAGGAAACAAAAAGTTTATGAATGGAATTGCTCAAAAAGTAGGTCAATCTTACTTTCATTCATGAAAAAATACCCAAACCCAACGCCACTGCTTTCTACAAATATGCTAAAGATACATAGACATTTTTTCATTTTTTCGTTAAGACATGTACAATAGTGCCAGGCAACAGCAGGCCATATTTATATACACTCTCTTTTGGCTTTTTATTGTTGTTTTTACTAAACTGTTGGTTGCGAGACGCATTCCCCACCAAGCTAAACTCTTACATATGTTGTATAAAAATATTTTTATGCACTTCCTTTTCCTTGCATGCATAAAAAAGGCTTGTTCTCCTCAGCTTCATATATAATTGCTCGCAATATAATTGATAAGCTAACATGACTATGACATACGGTAAACGTGTATACTGAATGTTGACTATAATGAGGGAGCACATATGTAGTGTGCACCTCTCCAGAGTAGTATTTAGTGGAAAAAGAATTATTACAAAAGAAACACAAGAAATTCCAGGCGAAATAATTCTGGTAGGGATAGGCATACATTTTTTCGTTTTTATACATACTGCGCTTGGGCTTTGTAATGTTTTGAGAAAATGATACATATACATGTACACATATATGGCTTATCTTCTTACCTTTTACCCGTGTAATGTACTTCCCACCTGGCGCTACCCTAATTGTGAATGAAATCAAGCAATAAACCTCTCTCTATGTACCTTTTGGATGTGGTAATGGCAATAACTGACAAGAATGACTACACACGTATATATACGCGTATATTAAATATGTAATATGTATTATGACTTGGCTAAAGGAACTATCATTCTTTACTCAAAGAAACAAATGATATACATATGTAGTTGGTGTGGTCTATATATACAGCAATACTACATTTCGGATCCAGTTCTGTCAAGCTAACAAAATATTCAGACTGGCAAAAATAAAAAAGGATGATACCTATGACCCACCTACCTGTGTATCTATAACACAATTACACTCAAGGTGTTCAGTTCAGTTTCATTGATAATTCAGTTTTCTAACCGGGCTATAACATTTATAGAAAACAAACTGACTATAAGGATTTGTTGCTGAACGAAAATAAAACGATACATAGACTTGTAGACTGGAAGTAACAAATGAATAGCAGACTTGCCTTGGTTTTTTCATTCCCATTCGAATTTCATGAATGAAATTATTTCATGTGCACAGACAGTTACAGCTCTTTACAGGATTTAACAGAAATGGATGCAGTATGCACAATCTTTGGTGGAATGTAACACGCATGTAAATAGTATTGTAAATGTGAATGCTTATAATTCCAATGTAATAAACGCCTAATTCTTGCATATACAACAGGCAAATCTACTGTTTTACTTTTTATAGGTATCTTTCTTTTATACATCAATATTGACAAGAACTAAAAGGAAAACACTTATAAATTTAGAATCGATCGATGTAATACACGTGCCTTGACCCAAACCAAACCTGCATGAAAAAAGTAAAAGTAGAGCCCATTAGAAAATCTAGTGTATAAGGATACATACATATGTACATTATATTTACGCGTGGTATTTGCGTAAGAATAGTTTCATAGTCAATCTACGCACGTAAGTTTTTTTTTGCTTTTCCCTCACTTCCCAAAAGTGCGTAGACAGTAGAACACATTTTATGAACGAAAGTGGAACTACACACGCACATGGCATCACCACCGCCACCACCAACTATGAATGCAAGAGAGATAGCTGGAAATACTACCTACAAAAAACCAACGCACTAGAGGAGACCCAGCCAGACACATATTCCCCTCTCTTTCATTCATTCATACATTTTCTGTGTAATATATGTATATCCCCATATTATACATACATATACATCTTATAAGTACGCACGCACTTTTATGCTTTAATATATGCTCTAGTGCCACACAGCTTTTATTCAGCAAACAGGAAGGAAAGGGAAAAGCGTAGCTGAGCAAAGCCAACCCAGTGTTCATTCCATTCAGTATTTTCCTTTTTTGAGTTCGTTCAGCTAAAAATGTTACCGATTCATAAATGTTCATCTTCTCTGGTGACGCAAGTGCGTGTGCGTAACACCCTGAATTGAATGAGAAGAAATAGACAAGCTTTTTGCGTTTCTTCCGCAAGGAAAGAGGCTGGGAAAGAAAACCGTATGGTACCTAGTAATCTCGTTGTAGAGGATTTGATGTAGTGATGCTAGTGATGTATCTGCATATGTATTAGGCATATAATAGTTATTTTCGTACATTGTATTAAATTATATAAAGTGCAATGAAGAATATTTATAGCGCTTACGCACATTTCCGTTTTTTATACGAACTTTATGGTTCTGGGAGAAGAGATTTTGTTGGATCCCAACGAAATATTGCTGGCAGTTTTTGCTTACGCACTTTCCTTTAAGTCTCTTGCTGACATCAACACTAAAGTATGTGTATACACTCTATATTTTTTGGTTAAGCGCGTATATAGTGTGTGCACAACTGATATTGCTTGGGTTCTAGAAATTCTATATTAAGAATAATGAATCCTATACATTTTCTGCTTACTTTCTCTTTCTTTCATGTCGCAAAATTCTAGGGCAGTGCTTACGTAACGCACTTCAGAGAAATGACGACAACGCAGGATATTCATTCATAAGGAAAAAGCTGAAGTTTTAAATCAATTCCTGAGGTCTTCGCTCTTTAGTTGCAGCAACACAGAAATTTATGTGGGGACCTACTTTAGATTGCTTACATGCATTGTTATCACGCATCAGCATCATCGATCCAGCACACATTGTAACTACAAAGTCCAATTCAGAGAGGCGTTGTTACCCCTAAATTTGTCCCCTTGTAGACCAGTTTTGTTATCACAAACTGATCACAATAAATTATCGCAACAAAGTGAAATAACATATACATCATCTGGACTTTTGTGCTTCTAAAAATAGCCAAACATTAATTTATATTTCACAATCATGAATGCGAATGCTTGCCGGAATAATACAATAATTTAAGCAATTTATTAACTCATTATTATACCACATACCACACCATATTGGATTCATTTTTGAAGCATGATTTTTGATTTTTACATTGCACGAAACTTATATAAATACGTGGATATGTTATGTATATGCAAGTACGTCAGACTAGAAAATACTTAATATTTCGAAAAATCTGTAAATCTA
>JAQFZH010001786.1:0-19325 GCA_034695485.1 Entomobrya nivalis
AGAGCTTTCGAATGGTATATGATTCATGAGGGCCCGGCTTTGGGCCGGCTTCCATATAAATAGTAATATGGCCCTTTTTACTTTTAAGCTGTTTCTAATAATATGATTACGAAATTAATTTATTAATGCAACAGTTGTAAGATTTTAAGATGAATTTGTTTTTGAAAACACGTATATTCACAAGTATATTCACACAAGTATATTCTGACACAAAACATAAAATTGGAATTAAATTATCTATTCAGCTAACATTTATAGCATATATTCCATATTATTTGAGCATTATGTAAATTTTCCGGAAGCACAAGCACTCGACACACAAACATACCTTATTTCATCCCCTTTCCATGGCCAAACATTGCAAAAAGCTCATCAGTACTTCTTATTTTGTAAGCTCCCTTTGCAAACATTTTGAGTAAACTCCTTTCGAAATTTTCTTTTTTAAGCTGTACCAAAGCCAAGAGAAGCAATCCTTGTGCTTTCATTACTTTTTGATGTGAATTTCTTTTAACTTTTAATAATTAAAAAGTTTTTGTAATATTTTACTACTATTTTCGAATATAATATTTTATGCGCCTGTTTATATAATCAATTATAAATCATTTTTATTGAAATCTTCTCTATTATAATTCAAGTAAAGCTAAGGGAAAAAGTTAAGGTATTTCGTAAATTTCTAAAGATACTTGCTTTGCGCAACATACACATCTGCATAAAATCAAAATGTAATTCCGTTAACACTATCTACTCTTTTAACATGCATTTAATCCATTTTCCAATAAATTAAATTCAAAATTCACTACGGAGTATAATACACTTTATGATCTGATGATATAGTCATACTAATGCATATTTTGGTTCTTAGATTACATGCCAACATCTTCAATTGTTGAAGAAAGGAAGTTTAGTTTTTTTTGTTGCGTATCACTGAAAATTCAGGAGAGTTGGTAAGGGCGAAATAAGTGCTAAATATGCTGGATCTGGTGTTAACTTGAAAGCTGGGACCACCATTTGTAAGTCACAACAGGATGTTTTTTTTTTCAAATAAGCATTTTTAAGTCGAAACTATTCACTTACAAAGAATACATCTAAACCCACTGGACCCCCATTTCCAAAAAATAGACAGTAAATTGAAAAAAAAGTTTTGTTAAAAGATTATAAACTTATTTATTTACACTTTAATTTACTAAATTTACCCACGAAAACAAGGTTTGTCCAAACAACATAAAATCGGGTCGCCAATATTTTCTCAATATCCTTGTAACATCGTACCCTACAACCATATTCAATATAGGTACATTTTAAATTTTTAACTATTTCTATTAACATGCTTATAAATATAATGCATTGAAACAATAGTGAAAAGATTTACTTGTACTTGTACTCAAAATACATAGCTATTTTTACCGACAAAATATTAAATTCAAAATAAATTTTCTTTTAAGCTCAAATAATATACTTTATTTCATCCCCTTTCCATGGCCAAACACTTCAAATAGCTCATCAGCACTTTTTATTTTGTAAGATCTCTTTGCATACCTATTGAGTAATCTTATTTCCAAGTTCTTTAAACTTCCTTTTTTAAGCTGTACCAAAGCCAGAAGATGCAATCCTCGTCCCTCTAGTCCTTTTTGATTTTCCTCCGTATTTCCCACTAAATCATCCACAATATTTAATGCATTTGTCTCCCCAAATTTTTCCCCACTCAATATCTCAGCCTTTTCCATAATCTCATCTTCAACATAGCCGAAAAGGTCAAATAACTCTTGACTTCCCTTCAGACTAACTATCTTATTGAGAACTCTAGCTAACAATCTTTGCTCCGCATTTGGCATTGCAAGTTTGGATGCCAAGTTTAAAAGTTGAACATCCACATACGTAACAGCACCTATTGGCACACATCTTCCAAGAACATCATCCAGTAGGTCCAAAACCGACGTAATTTGATATTTTCCTGAGGCATACAGAAATTCAACGATTGTATCGTTTTTCTGCCAAGAAGGTAAAAGTCCTCCAGTGTAAAAGTAATTCAAAAGAATATTCATCCCTAAGGCTGACACATCACTAATTTTTACAACGCCCGTCCTTTTTTCAGAAAGCTCAGAGTTGAGCATTCTAGCAAAAACGGGGCATTGAGCTGTGAATTAAAAATATATTGACAATTTAGACCAGAAAATTACTATTTTAATATTTTGTACAAATTACCTTTCAAAATTGCTCTATGAACAAAAATCTCAGTTCTTTCTTCCGTAATGATTTTCAAATCCGAACTGACATCACGATTGTTTAAAAGAGATGTCCAGTTTTCACACATGCTCTTCTTGGAGCTTTCCAAAAATTTGTCCATTTTGTAGCAGACATACTCCTTGTCACTCAGGCGGCTTCTGAGTATTAGCGTTAGCTTATATTTAAGAGAACCGTTAGCTTGAATGTAGTCGAATTCATCTTCTGGACATCCATAGCTTCCTCTAACCTCCACTGAGTTATCCGTGTCACCATAACTGTGACCAACAACCACCTTTCTTGAATATATCTGCAGTTTAAAACCAAAAATAAAATAAAATTGCACCAATCAAAGTCGTTAAATACTTGTCTCAAATGTTCAAGACTTACTTGCTTCGTGTACTTGGCAACACCGTTGCTTGTCATTAACTGATTTTTAAAGGTTGCCTCCACTGATTGGCCATACGATTTCTGCTTCATTTCCAGTAATTGCCACTGAACGCAACCTTTGTCAAAATTTCCATTTTTATTAGGGACTACAATTAATCCAACAGACCACTTTGTTTGGCAAAGTTGAGAGAATCCAGCACCATCACTAGCACTAGTTTCAAAAATTATCTTTTGATTTTTCACAAGAATTTTCTGATTCCGTATTTCTTTCCAGTCGGGAATGGTCCATTGAACTTCGTAAGTTTCCTTAACTGCTGGCAACTCAGATAGCTACAAATTAGATTTAATTAAATTTTAGTTAATTTTTTATCTTAGAAATGGGGCTTAAACCTTTTTTATTATGATACCTTTTTACTTACATTTATAATTGGTTTCACATTTACAACTTGTATAGCCATCTTGGTAATTATTAATAAAGTTTATTGACACACAAATGTTCGCACTATTTTTTGAAGAAATTTAAAAACCGTTTTACTCTGTAAACAAAAAACAACAACGCCCAAGTGAAAAATTTGTTGATGCACTGTACATGTCACAAAAGAAAATAGGCAAGTGAGAATTTATGACTACTCACAATGTACCTAGATAATAAGAAGATCTTGGGCTTGAGTTTGTTTACATTTGTATCCAAAAATGGTCAGCTGGGCTATCGGTCAAATGTAACAAAGTATATAAAGTAAACCAAAGTTCATGCATTGTCTCTTTATGGAACAGTTGCATTTTACATTTAACATACAAAGCTACTGCTCTATATAGGTTTTCTGATAAAATTGAGCATCAAGTATTGGATTATAATAAGAAGTCATGAATTGTCAGGCATGGTGATAGATGGTTATGGGATATTACACGTTATTCCAACTCACGATACCACACACACACAATGTCAAATGTTGTATGCATTGTGCTTACTTTTAATTAATCTATTAGCTTAAATAGTGTCTGGCTTTGTATGATTACCACAACAGCTTATCGAGATAACAAAGACATCATTGAAGGAAGTTTATTATAAAATCATTTTAATTTAACAAAAAATATGGTAATTTTACAATTATGATTACACTACATCTCTGCTCGGATGGAGGCCTGAAGCGCATTTACTAGAGAAATTAACGTTTATTCTAACGTTTTCACGGTTTTTACCATTTAGAAATAGAATAATATGTTAGGGAGCAAAGTAAGACTCTTATGCCTTATTCATACGTATAAATGTTTTTGGAAGACAAAATAAGGAAGAACTATATTCAAAAGTTACTGTGTATACTCAAAGTTCTAATGCAAACAAATGTTCCTAAATAAACTAAATGTTAAACATAGTTATATTCTCAAAAGGTGGAACATGTCTGTAAAAATTGTTAGTAATGAATGTTAGTATGGGATAAAACAAAATTTTACAATATTGAGTTGCCTGCCCTTTTATGTGGTCCACTTTGTCATACATGAGTATTTATTGTATATGAGAGAGACCATTCCAAACGGTTTGCCGTTAGTGTGAATTTTATTATATGTAAATCAACGTATCTACGTATTAAATTATCTTATAATTTTTTTAGTAGTTCGGTACAAACTTGGTTTATATTAATATTTATATGTGCTAAGTCCTTCTTACAATTTAAACCGTTACCAAAACATTGACAAAAAATAAGCTTATAAATGGGCTTTTAAAATCATAAATGTGTAACTTCATTTCAATCAACTCTTTCCAATTATTAACGCACAAAATTATGTTTCCGGAAATACTTGGGGATAGGGAAAAAACTTGGTCCGTCCGTCCATATGTGTACACAAAATCCGAATTTCATGAAACTAAAAATATGCAGTTAATGTGGTCAACGGAATAAACACATGTTATGTCGGTCAAATCATTAGACTCTTACTAGAATAACGCCCTATTACTGGTATATTGACCAATCGTTGGATTAGACTATTTGGATCAAACTTGTAGAAGACCCTTTCGCTACTTAATAATTCGTGGTGGATCTAGTTACGTGTTGCTAAATATTTCAAAAAAGCTGGCATACGAGCATTTTTTTAAAATACAGGGTTAAAATAATCGATATTCTCTATTTCTTCTTCGACGTAACTCAGATTCTAGGAAAAGATAAGAAACAAGCATTAAAGCGAAAATCTTATTGGGTTGAGCTTAGCATAGCAAGTACGCATCCAATTAACTAAGGTGTAATTACTTTCTACAATGACCAGTCTGGATCGATTTCTGTGAAGACATTAGTTTTTACTTTGTATTTGGCATGTGACTCATTTTGACAGTAGTTTTGCATTTTGTATCCACCGAAATTATAACCACGATTTATCGGCATATAATCATGTAGAATCTCAATACAATGAGAAGTTGTATTTATACTTAATAGTCTGTGTCTGTAACTTTGCAACACAAAACTTATAACCCAAATCGACTTATGAATAAGAATTAACTTAGAAACACAGCAATTATTTATTTTTCAAGACATTTAAAACACCACAAAGCAAACTTAATACATTCTTGAGGAAAAGTAAAAAGTTTCTTGGACCGCTGCACATTCAAGCACCCGTTATCTAAACATAAGGCCATACAACTGGTAGTACTTCCTCTGTTAACGTTTAATTTAACAGCTGACAATTTAAATCCAAGCAAGTTTGACCAGAGTATTTATTTTTAAACAATTGCTGAAAATTTATAAAAAAACTAGTAAATTTGGGTACAAGCTTTTACAAATTACACATATAGCAGGATGTTGAAATTTATAAGGTTTCCATTCCTTAGTTTCCAAGCCGTTATTGTTCTAAACTTTCAGAACTTTTCTACACTTGCTGCACTAATCTCGTCTAGTAAAATTCCGTCAGCCAAAACCCCGGAAACTAGGATCATTAATGCATTCAGTGGTTGCATGATAAATGTTATAAACTTTCGAGGGCAAGATATTGATCCTCAACTTGTTAATGAGCCCTTCCTACTTCTTCGCTATTTACCCTTTTGCGACAGTTTCCGATTGTTTCCGTATGAAATTAGCTCTTGGTATTCAGTCAAATATAATCAAAGCTCTTCAACTTGTCAAACTGTAAAAACCTACAAACCAAAACTACAACCATACCAAATAGCTGATAAATATGTTAGACAACTTTTCACCGAGTCATTTCGCCTAAAAAGTAAAAACCGAAATTGTGACGCTCAAATCTATCTCGATCCACCGACTGAAAAAGCGTTTCCTCAGATGTACAGAAAAAACTGGCACTGGGAAAGTCTTCTCAAAAATCCATTTTCAACAAATCATCTTCTCACGTCAAAAGATCAAATTTGGATGTTTGACTTCTTAAATACAGTTCCAATGATCTCACTACTTATCTGCACCTCAACTACGAACTCTCTTTGTGAGAATGAAAACGAAGTGAACAAATGGATGGCAGGTTTTGTATTTGATCATGGAGTGTCAAGATTATCTTCAACTGTACTCATTTGGCATTATGATTCATTAGTTTTGAAAACTCTACGCCCTTATTGTGATCCATGTGATTCGTTCAGAACTGTAATCCTTCAAGCTAAAACCACTCCAGCTTCTTCGAATGAACTTCAGACCATTTTAAAAGAAAGTCAGCAAATACAAAGTGTTCCTCACTCAGTTCATATTTTGCTTTTAGAAGATATTCCTGATGCCGTCCATTTGGGAACAAGGGACAGTCGTAACAAAAGATTGTTGTTGGAGAGAATTGCCATGTTCTCTGATGACAATAAATTAGAAAACCTTTACTTCATGGCAGACTTTCATTTGACGTCACTACTTTTACCAGAATCAACAAATGTTACATTTTCTGTTCATTATGATAAATATAACGGCAAATGGAAAAACGTAGTTATTAATGCATGCAGCTCAACAAGAGCTATTAATTCACATCCACAATTTCGTCCCATGATATCTCGACGTATATTTAAGTCTAGAAACACGTTTCAAGAGAGCAGTATGGTAACCCTTATTTATCAGTTGCGATTTGTTAGTTGTCACAAATCAACACTCCATTGGACAAATCAATTGAAAGAACTGATTTCCCCATTTGACATCCCAACTTGGTTGCTAATTTTAATCATGTGTTATATACTATCTTACCTTGTAAAAGCGTCCACAAAATTGTATGGCAAGCTGTGCAATACAAGTTTATTTGAAATTAATTTTTTCATGTTTTGGACTATTCTTGACCAATCTCACAGTTTATTTAGCCCTTCTAGCAAACAAGCAAGTGCATCGTATTATTTGAGTGTTTTCTTTGTTCCCATCACTTGGTTATACTTAAGCACGTTGTATAAAGGAGACAACGTGACCAACTTAACAGCAGAACCACCTCTAACGCCTTTTGATACGTTTGACATGCTTGAAGCCCATCAGTTTAACACGTACACACAATCGAGGAATTTGAGTTTAGATAAAATTGCACGGTATTTTAACTTTAGCTTACTAACAAAGCTACATCAACAATATGGTAGTTTATTGGGGCATGAGACGTTTCCACTGGTTTCCGAATTATGGTGGGTAATAATGGAACAATTAAGGATTCCCAATTCCGAACGAAGTTTAAATTTTAAGAAGCATGAAATCTCGCAGCAAATGTGGAAATACATCAACAATTCAGCAATGCTACCGGATCTCGATCAAGTGTTTCAAACAAAAATTAATCAATCCGAAAGAATAAATATTCATATGGACAGGTGCAACAAGTCGGCAACTATATTACCAAGACCAAATGCAATTAAACTTCACAAAACACTTTTAAAATTCGGTAAACCAACCTATCTCGGCAAAGATTTAATAGTTCAAGTGTATGGTGGCTATAGCTTTCGGGGACATTTCCCACCCAATGTAGTGCTCAGGGCAAACCATCTGTTTAGTGCCGGCATAGTTGAATGGTGGCAAAAGTTTTTTGATTACGCAATCGCTACAAAAAGTAATTCGTATAATAAAAATTCAGTATTTCATACAAATAATCAAAATATGGCATCTAAGGAGGCCGGGAACTACACGGCAGTCGCTGTGTTGACTCTGATACCTGGCACTGGTTTTCTAATTTCTTTGGTTATCTTCATTTGTTTCGAGAGAAAATTAATGCAAAAAATGCTCGCATCAATTCTTACGCAGTTTTTTAATTCAGTCAGGAAACAGTTCCAAGGTTTCCTAAGGTTTGTGTCTAAATTAAATATAAAATATAAGGATTATAAAATACCACAAAAAAATAATTGTACTAATTAAAGTACAACTAATGCTTCACAGAACAATAGGAAAATCTGGTATTTAAAATATTTAAGTTGAAATTGTTATTTTTGATTATTCGGAGTTACGTTATACATGATTTGTGAACTATGCCAATTTATGTACAGATTATGGCTAAAACATGCCAGTGGAATATTGATAAAATAAAAAGTAAATTTATATCAAACCATGACCTCTAACATCGTTGAAACCCAAATTCTTAAAATTTCAATTTTCCTAATAAGCTTCTTGTTAAAATAAATAAAATATTAAGCAATTTTAGGTTAATTAAGGAATTCATGTTTCATTTCAAATCTAGTACATTATTATTTTTAAAATCTGCTATGTCTTGGTAGTTTTTTAGTTAACATTGAATTTTAAATTATTTCGTCAATATAGGTTTACTTATGACAACCTTAATAGTAAGAAAAACAGGATTTTATAAGGAAAAATACTACATACAAGGTACAATATTTTAAACTTGGGAGTTTGAAAATCATAACTTTTAAGCTCAAATATACCGTAAGAGTTAATAAAGCAATCTCACGTGAAAAATTCAATGCCATCACAAATTTTATGGTTTACTTGTTATGATGTTTATTATTTTTCCAAAACATGAATTTATTTACGCATGTAGCACATACAAACGCACTCCAATGTTGCTGCTACAACTAAACAGACACAAATATTGAAGGCATTTTACGTATAAGTACGCATATATGCACAAGTGAAAAAAGTACCTTGTTCACAAATATTATGCATTTATTCTGTTCAGTTATAAATGCATGCTTATGCGTATGCAAAAATTAAGTCTCTGCTTTTGTGTTAGGGTATAAATCCTCTATCACCAGAAATGCTCGCATACATTTTTGAATATACGCAGCAGTATACCATCGACCACATCAGTAGTTTTATTAAAATTAAGCCTACAACTAAACTTCATATTTTTCACGTATATCCAAACAACTCTTTAAATAAACTTTGCTTCACATTTTTACAAAAGATACAACTCTTCCTGAGGAAAGATAAAAATATTTCATTAATGTTTGTATCGTTCACAAATGTAGTAGTCTTAAACGTTTCTAGTAAAAAAGTGTTCCAGGACATTATTTTGAAACTACGCAGAACAAAATCTCATCACATTTAAACTGTATCGTTAAAAAGCTGTATGGTAATTTTCTTGCAACCTTCCAACTTTTGGTTAGTAACAGCAAAATGGAAACAAGACTAAGAAAACGAAAGGCCGAAGAGGCTATGGAACACCAGCTATTTCAAAAACAAAAGATTGGCCATTTAAATCAACGTGGTTTCGGGATCGGACCACGTGACATTTTGGTTGATGTCAAAAAGCCGTTAGTTACTAAATTCTATACTACAGTTAAACAAGAATTCGAAGCGGAATCAGAAGTAAAAAATGAATTTGAAAGTTGGTCTAGTAAAGTTGAGGTTAAAATGGAATCAATAGTTTTTGTTATTGAAGACGGTTATATTTATGGATAAGATGGCCACAATGCGAAAGGTAGTAATTATCAAGTTCGTGAGACCAAAATGCAGCTGCAGAAAGCCAGCGACAACTATAACTCATCGATGGCACCAATGAAGCTCTGCACTTGGAAAAAATGCTACTACGAAAGGTAATAATTACTAAATAAGTCTTAAGTCAGTAATGTTTATTTTTTCTAAAGTGCCATTCTGTATTTTAGGTGTGGAAACGCATAGCTAAAACTCTCGAGGATTCGGACTTTCTAAATCTAATAAATTCGACCTCATTCTTTAGGGATTTACTTATTAAGAAGAAGTGTACTTCTCTTTACAAACTTGTTTTTGAAGTTTTGGTTCCAAATTTTGCCAGGAACAGTGACATCTTAATGGAAAAGGAAGCCCAACCTGTGCTTCTTAAAAGTCGAATAGTATGTAAAAAATGGAAGAATTCTGCTGACACAGTAATATCTAATTGGTACCATGATTTTGGACAGACCATTGGTCAAAAGTCCAAGAGTTTGAAAAACTGGCTAGATAAAGCATACAAGCTTGAAGCTTTAACTAACGCATTTGACACGTTTTTACATTACTTGCCTAAGTTTTCAAAGAAACTGGTGTCTTAAGCCTTATTCGAAATATTTTACTCCATTAAAATATCTACCAAAATTGGAGTCACTTCAAATTAGTGTGCGATCAAGTCAAGATCTAAAATATGTGCATAAATTAAATGCCCTACTAAAAACCTTAATTTTGTCGAATGCCAAGTACAACATTATAGACTGGTCCAAGGAACATATTCGGATTTCCAAGTTTTCGGAAACCTTGGAAGTTTTAAAATTACACAATGTAGTTCATATACCGTGTGATATAAACTTTTTGCAATATTTCTGCAATAAAAGGCTGGATTTGCCCAAATTGAAAATATTTCGTACAGAAATTTCCAATTTAATATGTTTGGATTTTGTATTAGGGACAAAATTTTCATTGGAGGAAATATATATCAAAACTAAGGTTTTTGAGTTGAACGATGGAGCAAAACATCATATATTGGTAATAGAGAAGAAACAAATTATTCAGTTTTTGGGATTTGAAGATAAACTTTTGGAATCTAATATTTGGAGAATGCTTCCAAAATTAAAGAAAGTTGGGCTCGAACAAAATAGAGTACAGGAGAGACGCCTGGATGGAAAACGTAAATTTGTCGGTACGAAAGTTTGTAACGTAAATTATTATTTACACCTGGTTTACTAAAACGTTGAAACATTTCTTAAACTAAACTAAAAATTAATTAATTAATTAAAAATTAACTTCTGTGTTTCTATTTTTCTGTCATAGGAGAATATGTATTTGCATACTCAGAATGTTTATGTTTCATTCAATTTAAAAACTATTTAACAATTTACGTTGATGCATGAGTTTTCATGGTAAATCAGTAATAAATACAATTACTAGTTATATATTTTGTAGACATATTAATAAAAGCAATTCTCATATACAAAAGTCAAATGATTTATAATTACAATGGTTTTATTGAAACATACCAGATTTAACTAAAACTAATAAATGAATTTCAAATAACTTACTTGTATTTGTGTACAATTAATAGTACAACATTAGAATAGTATGTAATCAAAATACTGGTCAGTAATTATTAAAATGACAGAATACGTTCGCCAAAAAAGCTACAATATTACAGTTTTTGTCCAATTATATATTACACAATTTTAACCTGGTTGCCCGTTTAAACTTGGACTGCTAACATCCAAACCCATGCATGTTATTTTATTAGCAGTTTAAGACAAAGTATAAAACAGTACTGTAAAACCAGTGCATTTTTTCCCTCACTTCAAAAAGAAAGGAAATAGTGGAAATTGTGATACCATATTCCAAACAATGGAAATACTTCCAAAATGTTTTCCGATAGATTTGGTTTTGTTGGCGTACAATTTAAGGGAAGCTCTGTATTTATGTCTGTTCTATTGATAAGGTTTGTCCACCATTCTAGCAATCCTAAACTCGACATCCAACCAACCTGCTGCAGTAATGAAATTGGCACTAAACCCTTGATATGGATCCACAAACAGGAACATTTATCATTAACAAAACCACATCGAAATAATACCACTTGGATTATACGCAGTTTTAAACCAAGTATTTATTTGTTTAATGGGGATGCTATCACTTGAGTCAAAATGGCAACATGGCACTGTTTTTTAAATGGATGCAAAAATGGCATATTTCGCTACAATAATGACCTTGATTGCTAGTTTCTGTTGGCGTGCCTGTTTGTACTGTTATCTGGATTCCTTTGCAACTTTTTTTACAATACATTAACACGGTTTGACAGTGATCTGCGTCGTTTATATTTACACAATATTCGGCAATCTCAGGAGAGCTCGTCATATATTCAGCTTATATTTCAAGATAATTAATTAAGATGTGCTTCAAACATATAAACTTGGTTGAAAAAATATTTCATGATTTATTTTAGAAATACGTCATTTTGTAATTGGATAGATGTTATGAATAAAAAGTAGTAAACACAGCATAATGATATTACTAATATTGTTTTCCTAATTGTAAAATAAACGCAATTTATTCATTACCCATCGTAAACCTATCATGCTGAGCTAGAATTTGTTGAGCTTCATTTCAGCCATCAAAATTGTTGTTAAAATGATCCGAAATATTTTACAAAATGGAAATCTTTTTTTTCAAACCTAAGTATGCCTAAATCCGGATTCACAACAACATGATACAGGCTCTAACGTAGATAATAGATTCACTTTCTGGCAATATTAGGCTAATTTTTACTTCGATTTTATGATATTCTAAAATAATTGTGAAAAAATGTACAATAACTTATGATTTAAAAACTAGTCACTATACTTGCTGGCTTTCGTATTTAATTTGACATAACACTTTGGGATAATTGGGTAACTTGTTATATTTAAATTTTGATCGATACCAAACTTATTATAATAAACAACACCACTAAAGTGATTAATATTGATTCCTAACTGCTCAACTAGACACATTTTTGCACAAGGGCGTACAATAATTTCTTGAATTCCCAGAAACTTAATAAATCGTAAATACAAAGGTATCTTAATGGTAATTTATTGCTATTGGTGATGGTAATATGGTGTTAGATTTAGTTTATTTCGGAATACCATCTCCTTATGTCAAAGTAACGTTTGTTCTTTGAACAAGCTCTAAGTATGCAGCACACACAACCACCCATTTCGTTTTTGCGAAATAAATTGAACCTTTTCAGTTGTGGAAACGCCACCCAAATGTTCGACTCCTCCATCCTCTCTTTGAATCCAATCCATTCAACAAGCTGTTTATCTTCATACTCTGTAAATCGTTTCAACAAAAATTCATCCTCGTCTCCTTTAAAGTATTTCATGGAAATTGCTGTTAAGGATTTCTTCGCATGCAACAAAAAATCCAGTGCAATGGCAGAGTCACAGGCAACCGCAATTTGCTTCAAATTGGGGAGATTCAACCTATCGTAGTGAGTATCGTCATAGATATGAACGCTTTCGTTCTCACTTTTGGGCGACGGCATCTTAATTAAAAGTTCGGTGCAAGTTTCACCCACTTGCGTTTCCAACACACGAAAAAGTCTTGACCAGCTTAACAACTCGGAAGGACCATTGTAACCAAAATAAAACCTTTCCAATTTCAGGCGATATTCACAGTTTTCAAACTGCATAAAATCCTCTTCCGAACAAAAGTTCAAATGAAGAGCAGTCAAATTGGGAAGCTCTCTTTCAAAAATGGTATAGTCACTATGATGCTCCTTTCGTTCAACTTTAAGCTTGTTGACATGCCTGTTTCTCTGAAGAAGCTCGTTAAAAATTTGGACGGGTAAATCTTTCGTCCAAATATATTCCAGTTGTGGCATGGTCGGAATTGGTTTTTCAATGATGTCAGTTAGCAATGCTTGCCTGCACGTTTCTCTGTATTCCTGAAATGCGGCTTGTGTAGCTTCATCTCCATCAATGTCCTCATGTCTGCATAATACTCGTAAAACTTTCAAGTTTGGCATGCGTTTCAAACATTCTCTTACACAGGAATAAATCTGGGTTACGTTTATTCCAGCAACTTCTCGAAACAGAAATGAGACGTACCAAATTTCTGTTCCGTACCTGGTCACTAATTCTTGTAAACCGTCCAAGTACATATGGTAGATATCTGGCATGTGGCGTGATATGAGTAGATCATTGAAGTGAACACTCCTTCCCAAGAATGGATTCTTTTTGGGTTTCTTCTCCACAAGATCAAAGTGGGTGGATTCAAAGTGAAGCAAAAATTGATGAGGAAGATCTTCTGAATCAAAACTTTGATTTGCCCAATCACGCAAGTGTTGGTTTTCAAACTCTTCCATGTCGGATTTCATTTCGAAATGACCTGCTTCAGTAGAGTGATGAAAATGTTCGATTGTGCTATTCCAAGACTTGCAAATTTGTCGAAGTTTCCAAAAGTCTTTGATTGAGACTTTCCCATTATCACTTTGGCTTTTGTCATCGTTATCATCGCTTTGGTATTGTTGGAAAAACCGAGACATCTGCTGAAGCACATGTGGAATAGTTGCTCTGGTTTGACGCCTGGTTTCAAGAAACTTGCAGAAATAGGGCGATGCGTTGGAGCACGACTCAATGTCTAATGGCTTTCTAATTTTATCAAGCACTGATTCCCAAACCTGTTTACCGAATATGAAATAAAACGATCATATTATGTCAAGATATATAAAGCAAACCAATGGGTTTCACGACCAATAATATATTTAGTTAATGAATGTGGTTTATTTAATTTTTACGAGTTAGTATAGTATACACATAAATTATATACCAGTTCCGGGAAAAACACATGATTGTTTGTTAAATGAAGAGTCTCCCTCTCTAGTTTGTACACATCGCTCTCGTGCAGTAATTCCATAACTTCTACCGTCTTCCTCAATTAGTTCCACCGTTAAAATTAATTAGAAAAAAATTGCTAGAACTGCTTGTTTATAATAGAACGAATATCAATGCGTTTATAATACGTCGCCTGTCTTTTATTGGGCTTATATTTGTAAATTACCTATAAGGTTTATTAATTCAACTTCACACAGATTTCTAATTTAATGAATTAAACGTGAGTTTTAAAACTATATGAACTGAAAAAAGTCTAAGACTACTGATCAGCTCTCTACATATAAGTTGGATGAACATACCAAAGGACTTATTCGTTCCATGTATAAACGAACAGCAGCGAGTGGTTTTAGCTGCATGTTCCAACATATTACATGTAGAAATACCACATACCACAAGCATTTGTGTATATGCAAGATTATACATTTTTATATTTCACGTCTACAAATATATAAAAGTATATAATATAGATATTCAAAAGATCGTCCATTTACGAGTACCACGTAACCAGACTTTGAAAAATGTAAGACTTAAGAATACACCACACTCATTGCTCCAGCAGAATGATATACATATGTATATCATCGTATAAGAGTTCTATTTTTATAAACTTTCAAGTTACATTTATAAGAGTATATACAAATGCATAAAGTTTACCATGAAAAGCTAGTACTCAACTGAATACGTGACAAGTGTTGCGAAATCAGTATATGTTAATATGAACTTAGTATATTAATCTACCGTGGAATATGCTCGAGCAAAGTGAATGTGTACGTTAATAAGTTAAGTAGAGCTTTTCGTCCTCCATAAACCTTGATATGAATGCGACATTTTTATATTTACTTACTGCACTTTGAGCTTGGGCTTGAACTATATTTCTCGTTAAAATACAACTGAATACTTCTTTGTAACATCAGTCCGAACTCAAATATTTTCAGAGCAATATGACTTACTACAGCTGCCTGAAAATAGCAATGTCATTCGTTACGAGGGCTGACGGTCTATGAAATACCAGACTACATTTTTGCGAACTTCTTATGTTTACAAATACATATGCAATGTGTATGTATGTGAGTTGTGGTATGAATAGTGGATCACAGGGGAATAAAACTAATCTGTACATACAATATATGAAAATTATTATGAAAAACTATTTAAAACATACTGAAATCAGTCACTTGCCGAATAACGCCTAACACTAACGATTAGTAAATGTTATTACCTAATTTTATGACTACGCATGCTGATACTTTTAGTTTGGTTCTACTATTTTTTTTCTATCGACAGTAAATGAATCTCTGCTTCGGTTACAAAAATACGTGATACAACCTCCCATTTCGAAATTTCGATGAATAGTTAGCTCTCTCAGCTTTGTAAATTCGCACCAAATATTGGATTATTCCATTTTTTCTTTGAAATCCACAAATTGAACTATTTGTTTGCTCTCAAAATCTGGAAACCGAGAAGATAAAAAATTGATGGCTCTCGAGAAGATTAAAATGAATAGTTAAAAATCACAATTTAACATTTAATAAATCTGCTGTTTCAGCTTTTCTATACTATACATATTTCCAGTAACTGCCGCATGTAAAAGATATTGCCTGCTATTTGTATATATAGTTTGACTAATCGAATCATCTTTTTAAAAGTAGATATATCAGTAATTTTTGATACATAGTACGCACGTGTGAAATAGATCCAATATGAAACGCAACCCTACAAATACAAGAGCAAAACGATATACAATCAATTTTTACACCTTTTCATGGCCAAGAAACTGAATACATTTATTAATAGCTGGATCTTCTGTTTGCCTTTCTCAGTTGTTTTTAACAAGAAGCAAACCTGTCTAAAATTTAAGTAAAACTGCTCTATTATATATGCAAGTACAATCCTTTATGTTAGATGATGTCAGCAGTGAGTAAAAGACTTTACGATGGAAGGACTTTGGAGCGTTTATAAATTCAGGTACTTTTTACTATATATACTTATGCGTCATCACTTAAGGGATACAGTTGAACAAACAAGTCATTCATTTCAATCATCTATAAGTGTTCTTATTCTAAGAGGTTTATTACGACAACTTGTATACGTACATACGTAAGTGGGTGAAAGTACCAGCAAATCAGTATTTGAAAGAAAACTTATACGGAACCTAGAAGGGTGGTTTTGTGATTTATTAAGGTATTGAGAATAAGTTATCTGTTTAACTTATACAATGCATTTATTGTACAGTAAGGGTAAGCCATCCGAAGAAAATAACTACTATTTACTTTCAGTTGGATAATGACAATCTATTGTTCTGGGCTTTCGTTAAAACTTAGTTGGTATATAGGTTCTGCTCCAGGACCGAAACTTGACAGAAGAAGTTCAGTGGTTCCCAGAACATCTTCAGATTCACAACGTTCGTTCAAAGTATCTCATTTACAAACCGAAGTAATCATTATAGTTTGATTAAAAGAGATGGTTAAATATCATTTTTGTATTCTCATCGGTAAAACGGAGTTCATTTAAGCTATCTTGTTGAAAGTTCGAAATGCGTGTGCAGCATTTGGTAAATATTACCTTGTATGCACAGGAGTGATTACGCTTATCAGTATGGTAAGTTTTAATCTTTGCGTTACCTTAGTTTTTCATGAATTAACACTTAATATTTGGGATAGTAAAATATTCACATGATAAATAAACACTTAGAATTTTTGGTATTGATTTTTAAGGTAGTTTTTGGTGTTCTTCTTCCTATTGTTCTGACGCTATTTGTTAAGTCGAGTCGGTCAAAGGAAGTCAAACGGTTCCCAATTCATTTGTCTGATGGTAAGTTCTTTGTCGATAATAATGTATTTCCGTATTTATTGAAAATTAATAACCAACCTGTTATAGTTTAATATTTTATTTGTATTTTTGGTCAAATTAGTTTTTATCCTAACCTCTGTGATAGTGCTTGGACTGAAAATCGTTTGCCAGCCTATTATGTCCTTCTTCTTACGCAGTTGTTTCCAAGTAAGTTTTAAGTTCCTTTACAATGATATATGTTTATAACTTGTTTATTCCTTGCAGAATTATAAATTATTAATTAATCTTATTATTGTTAAAGTGTTGTCATTTAGCAGGAGTTTTAAAAGTGTTTCGAGCTTGGAATAACCGAACGATAGGCCTGGTCATACTGGAATTTGTCCTTGCATCAATTATCCCCCAATGGTTTTTGCTTGATGAAATCTTTCGCCTGGGCCATGCTTACATGATTTATTTACTGTTTAAATATTTCAAAAAAGTGTTGACACAAGAACATGGAATCTTAGGTAGGGAAGGAATTGCAGCATGGGCATGATTTCAAAACCATGAGATTCCATGAGAAGACGACTTGATGTTTTATAGACTATGTAATATATTTTGGATTTGTATAAACTTGAACCATTCAAAAACGATTTGAACACATCTATTTTTCAAACGTGAAATAATTTTTTGTATAATAATAATTAGTGTCACTATTAATTTAGGAAATAAAAAATGTTTAAAAAACCTCACCTTTTGTTTCAGCTACCTGTTTACAAGTGCAAAATTTAATGTGGTGTATATTTTTTGCAAAACACCGGCATATAAGGAATCTGTCTAAGCTTCGTATAGTTTAGTAGTTATTGACCTGGCGATTCATTTTTAGTGTTGCTTCACGTAATCTATTAATCCTATTTAAAATATTTGTGTTTTAGAAGCCATGCAACAAATATATTTCAACACATCACTTAAGCACAAATGAAATGAGTTCAAAATATTAATCCCGGCAATGCGTGTGTCATAAAGGTATACATTTTTTATAAATCTTGCCGAATAATCATGCAAAATATTGAACTTGGACGCATTCACTTTATAAAGAAACACAGGAACATTAATAAAACTTAATAAAATGACATATCTGTAACCAAGGGAAACTAAATAATGTACAATGGACGTGGTCAAATCCCGTATCACATTCTAATCTGTTTAAATGCGCTATGTCTATGCTTACTACTTACTAGAATAATATTTTCCTTACATGATTTACCAAAGACAACTTTCATTTAGAGAAAAATAAAATTCCAACTTGAAAGCTTATATTTATTTTATCTGAATACTAATCAATATAAGTTAGTTTATAGTCATAAATCTTTATAAAATATTCAAAAAAAAATATTTCTAAGAAATACTGTCATATTGGGATCAAGCATACGTTCTCATGTTTACATGTATAGCTAATGCTCTCGTAGAATCGTACTTCAAATCTTTGTTGCATGTATACAAGCACGTACCATTATTTTCAATGTAGAATTCATAGGTGTTTTAATGCTGACATTTCTTTGTTTGGCTTAATCTTTGTGCTTTCCACCTTTCTTTTTTTCTAAATTGCTCCATATGTTAAGAACTGTTCTTTAATAACTTAAAATTTTAAAGGAATAGGCAGCTGCATTTTGAGATCCTTCAAAATACAGATTAAAAAACCGTAAAAGGGATAATACCAAATTACACAGTGTGTCGTGTAATGTTATGCATTGCCTTAACTCACTCTTGAAGCAAGCAACAAGTAAACTCACGTGAGTCATTTTAATCTCACGAAGACAATCGTATTGTTCGTCAACAATCGACGTACATGACAATCATGAACACTTGAATACTACTGCCGAGTTAAGTTGCTCTTTAGGTATTTTCGGATTCATATAGTGTCGGGGATACTAGTTGGCATGCAACCTTATTTTTACAAAAGCAATTAAAAATGGTCCAGCCTAAGAAATGAGACTTTATTCATGTATCTATATTTTTACCTGGTTGATTTATGATTTGCTAAAAATGATTGATGAATTATTTTGATGTCGTAAATACTCAAAATAAATTAATTTCTATCACAAAATTAAAATTTATTTTTTCACTGTATCGTACAAAATAATTAGTATAAACACATTCTTTATATATATGGTTGTTGGAAAGTGTGAAAACATTTCTGTAAATATATTTCTTTCTTAGTGAACATCCGAGTTCACTTACTCATATTTAT
>JAQFZH010001787.1:0-19317 GCA_034695485.1 Entomobrya nivalis
TTTTCGTCGTCCAAGCGAAGGATATTATGATGAGCTGAGGTAAATTCATTTCATAGGTTTTTAGTGTGCCTTTTTTACATTTTTTGCACGCACAAATTTTTATTTTTTTCTAAATCATTTTAGTTTCGAATAGGTTAGTTTTAATAGATCTGTGTGTTTTATGCAAGTTAGAATTTAATGTGTGCTATCACATGTTTTTTGTATTGCTGGATAAAAGTGTTTTGCTGGTGTGCTACTATAAAAATATAGAGTTGATATATATGCAGTAGCAAAAACCAAAAATAAGTTGCTGTGTACTGCAACCAACCAAAACCACCAAATCCTCTCACCTTCACCACTTAAGATTGTGTTGTCGTTAAATTTAAATAATGATGAGTATGTAAACACAAAAATGTGAAATAAATTTACAGGGTGGAAATTATGCGAGAACACACATCACTCACACTTCTCTTTACGAGCATTCAGGAACATGATCTGGGAACTTATAAGTGTACTGCGGTGTATGCTAACACACAGCAACATTCTACCGATTTTACTTTACGTGCTTATGGTAACCTAATAACAATAATAATCTGATTTAGTTAAATTTTTTGACTTATTTTATTTTTAAATTTTGGGCTCCATTTTTTACATTTTTAAAGTGCCAATCACTTTCGAAGATGCTCCCTTAAATCAATATGCAGTTAAAGGACAAGACTACAAGGTCAAATGCAGGGTAAAGGCTGATCCAGAACCGCAGGTTGATTGGAAAAAGGATCATCGTGTGATTAATAACAGTGGTAAGTACATTTTGTTGTGAATTAAGCATACATTATATATTTTGCATGACATTGAATATAATGTGGACTAACAATCTACTTACTAGACTGACATCATAAAAATATATTTAATTCCATTTGATTGCAGAGTTGTGTCATTAAAAGTATTTTTTTTAACAAACAAGTGACAAAATAACCTGACTATTTGGAGCTTTGATGTTGATGATAAATGATGTAATGACATATGTATAACATTGCTTACTTTTTAATAGTGAAATGGATTAGAGTGTATTTGCTTTTTTGGTGATGTGCTGCATGTTTTACATCAATATAATAAGCTGTTACGTATTAGTGGAGTGAAATATGGAATGTTTACTTGTGTCTTATATTTTTGGTGCTTTTAACCACTTCCTTTCAACTTATCATTTTGACTTGTGTATTTACTAAGCCCACACACAAGTATATATTAGCCTTGTGATGTGAATTGGATGTCAATAAACCTTGTGTTTATCTAGGTATTTATGTGTTTACTTTTTCCAAAAACACGCGTATACATTTTACCCATTATAACTTGACTACGCCCACGCAAGTAAATGTACACCTTTAAGCATGTTTCTTTGTTAAATTATTAATCAGAATACAATCGGAAATTAGAAAGTTCTTTATCAAAATCGTTTTCTTGATTAGTCCTATTGTCCAATTTCCGGTGACGATACTGTCTTTTGGAAAGAAACTTTTTCAGGAAGAAAAAAAATGTACTTTTATTCTGGCTGCAGCTTTTCTCTTTCTTGCATGGACTGTGTGCATCCAACTTTTATAAAAACTGGCTGAGTTATTTGATACTACGTGCGTGTATGCATGCTTGAATGCTGTTTGATGACCTTCTAGTATATTTAGTATTGTCCATAAGCTTATCGTAGAAATACAGCTACTTTCATGTCTCCCAAACTTTTCCATTTAAACTTGTGTATTTTCTTACCCATGTAACTTTTCTCTCTTTTTTGGTCTTTGTGTATTTGATGAATGGTGTGTTCGTGATCTTGTTTTGTACGTATTTTGTAGCCATGATCTCCACCCATTCCCAACTGATAACTTCACGTGACGGTACAATATACTTTTTACGACATTAAAGGACATATTTTTGTACAATATTTAGCTATATTTAAATACACCAGTATACTTAGCGAATTTATGGTTGACTGGATACATAAATATATTTTTAGACCACTTTGTCATGGACAAGGACGGCGTCGTCATTCGTGAAGTTAGCGAAACCGATGAAGGCGTGTATACTTGTCGTGTTCGTGTAACTTCAATGGGAACAGTTGAGGAACGACATATTCAAGTGGAGGTTCACGAGCTTCCTACGATGATAACACAACCCCAGCTTACAGAAGGAGTGGAAAAGGAATCGGTTACTTTAGAATGTTTAGCTGGTGGTAAACCGGAGCCTCAGTATGACTGGGTGAATCATAAGGGTCAAGATTTAAGACATTTGGAGAGACATGTAGTGGACAAGTATAAAGGCACTTTGGTAATTGATCAATTGAGAAGGGAGGATGCGGGGATATATACTTGTACGGCAAGGAATATGGCGGGTTATGCAACGGTGAAAAGTACATTAAATGTTGTTACTAAACCGGTTATTGAGGAATATAAAAACACAACGTGAGTTATCTGAATATTTAGGAAAATACCGTAAAATTTTGAAATGTAGCATAGACCCTAAATTACATTAACTTGGCTTTTATTTTCTCTAAATATATAGAACCCAAGTAGGTGGAAATGCCGTACTAACTTGTCGAGCTTCTGGTGACCCTGCCCCTGAAATTAATTTCCAAAAGGATAGCTTATCCCAACCGTTTATAATGGGACCTCAGAATAATAACAGGATATTTGTAGAACAAAGAAAAGAGGGAAGGAATACAGTGGCTTCAATTAAAATTTCTGATATTATCAGAGCAGACGATGGCCTGTATAACTGTATAGCTTTTAATCAGCGAACAAAAAGTAAGCTTTATTTACTTTTTAAAGGTTGGGCCATATTTTAAGAAAATACGGCATGAAAACTAAATATTTACATGTTATTTTATTTTAGCTGAGTTACTTGGTCACATTGCCGTGGAATTCCCACCAACATTTGTAAACACTCCCATGCGAGAAGCCTGGTCCTGGAATGCTCGATCAGCCAATGTCACATGCTTCGCTGAAGGCATTCCTAACGCCACAATAGCTTGGTTCATTGAAGGCACCCCCGAAAGACCTGTCGACGGCACAATTGAAAACATCAAACAAATTGGTTTCCAAAGTTGGAGTTCCCTTGAAATCAAACCAGTGGATAGATCACTCTACGCATTTTATCGATGTGTCGCCACAAACAAATTGGGCACTGCTGAATACCGAGTACAATTAAAAGAAGCCCGAAAACCTGGGCCAGTATTGGAGGCCATAGTTCACGAAAAAACGGCGACTACAATAACATATAAAATAGTGGGACCCGTGGACAGTGGGGGTCTCCCAATTAAAAACTTTGTGGCTCAGTACAAAGAGGATAGGTCATCTTGGGAAGATCATCGTTTAAAAAGTTGGCCGGTTGGTCAGCAGCTATTTACAATAGAAGGTTTGGAGGCTCTAAGAACATATTATGTGAGATTTGCGGCGGAGAATGAAGTGGGCTTGGGAAATTGGGCGCAAGAAAGGGTGGAAACAACGCCAAAGAGAAGTGCACCAGAGTCGCCAGTGATTGTGAATGAAATCAATGGACATAATGCGGCCATTACGGCATACCCGGAAAAGTTTGAGTTGATTTGGAGAGTGCCACCGGATAATGGGGAGAGGATTGAACAATATGAGATTAGTTATCAGCCGGTGAAAAATTTAACGGTGATGAAAGGGGGTAAAATGGAATATAAGTGGGAACCGGCGGGACAAAGGTTGGAGGAATTCAAGCCGTTTGGGGAACCAAGATATGTTATTAAGAATTTGAAGCCGGGGACTTTCTATAAGGTGGAGGTAAGGGCGAGGAATAGGATTGGGGCGAGTGAGCCATCGGAAATTTATATCCAGACTGCACCGGTGCCTGGAGGTAAGATTGAGAGACTTTTTGTTTTTTTCAATAGTGATGGCATTGTTTTAATATATCTTTGTTTTTACCGTTTCGGTTCGGTTTTATTCCGGTTTCGGTATATATTGATGGATATTTTGCATATATTTGTGTTTATGTGTAATTTCATGTACATTTGTATATATTTGTTTTCTCTTTTTTCTGTTTTCTTCCATGTGCATTAGATGGTAAACGAACGGGGGCGGCTGTAAGCTCTGCTTCATCTTTCTACTTGTTCAACTTCGTGTCGTGTTCTTCGCACTTGTCTTTGGTTCTACCACTAATTCTATTTCTGTCTTTTATACTTTCATCAGCATTTCAGTTTTCAGAAGTATTAGACTCGTCTGTTTTTCTTTGGGTACTTGGTTGTATTTTAGATAGTGAAAAGAGTAATTATACAAGCATACAAGATAGAAAGTTTTCTAGGGAGAGTTCGTGTAAAGGTGACTTCACCGGTGACAAATGTTCAAAAAGTAATCTGAAACAAAACGGGTTGTAAGATCTGATTCGTGGAAAACATAGATAATCAGGTAAATCTATATCTAAGTAGATTTGTAGAATGATAAGCAAAAGAGATTTTCCACACGCATTAAATATCATAGTCAAAAGTAAATTTAAAATAAAATATTTGTGAAAATGTGTTAAAATACAAATAGTAGACATACATTCCATAATAGCTATTCGAACATTTGTATAGATTATTTAAATTGTTAGACAAATTTGTATATTTGCATAAAATCATTGCACTGCACTATATTGCTGTTAAGAACTAACATATTTGACTTTTAATTAGCTTAATAAACCTTAAATTGTATAAAGCCTTATTGACTGACGCTAAAAAGAAGACCTAGAATTGGTATAACTAATATAAGGCTATTATTTTCTTCGACACTAATTATTGTGCAACCAACTTTTTTATAATATTGAGATGAAATCTTTAGTGTGTTCTATATATCCCAAAACATCAACATGCTTTAATTGTGACTTAAATCATTCAGGTTTATTGACAATACAAACTATTAGTGCAGTCATTCTTCGTAATCTTAGTATTTAGTTTTAGTTACTTAAATTAAAACTTTAAATAAGTCAAAACTTGTCAAATATAAACAATCAAAGTGTAAACATATTTCAAAACAAAAATAATCGTAAACAAAATAAACCGAAAAACAAAACTTTAATACTTGGTTAATTCATGCATCCCTAGTGATATCATATGTATTATTCCACAAAACGTCAAAACTTGACTCGAACTATTATTTGTACATTTTTTCGATCGTTTTCTTGGCACTTTCCTTGTTCAATCTTAACATGTATATTTTCTCTGTTGTCTTTGTCTCCTTCTTCATGTCTAATGGGTAACAATGCAATAAATCATTTTAAACGTACATATATGTTTATGGCAGCATTGTCCTTATTTTCTTACGTGCAAATTATTAAAAGACCTTGAAAATTATTATTTTTACAGTTCCGAACGGCCAAACTGGTGATAAAGCTCCCGAAAAAGCAGGAAACCATTTCATACTAATGCTAGTATTCATTGGAATCAGTGCTTTTGTACTTCTTCTCTTCTTGGTTGACCTAAGTTGCTACCGTTTTTACCAATGTGGACTGCTGTGGGCTCTTTCGAGAACGTGTCATAGAAATACCAACAAGAAACACGAATCCCTGGTCAACTACAATGCAGCCATTCAGTAAGTATTTAAAACTTTGCGTTTTTTATATTTCCTAATCATCATTTTTTCTTTCAGCCTCATTAATATTCACGTAAACTTATTTGTTTAAAAGGGAGACAAGGCCACTGAACGAAGACACTAATAATCCATCAAATAATGCTGATGAGTCTCAGCCCAACACGTCAAACGTCACCAATCAAAATTTTCCAAAATACCAGTTTCCTAAAAGCTCTGCAGTGTAAAAAAAAAAAATTTCTAATTTAAGGTCGAATTATAAATATTTTGCCAAATATACTTAAAAATGATCAGTATTGATCAAGCTAATTTTTATTGATCTCTTCAATACAGCTTGCATAATAAAAAGTATACAGTTATCTAATAGACTTAAACATTCAGTTGAAATTACAGCATTACTTAATTCGTTTAAGGCTAATGTCAACCTAGTCTGGTAACACAAGCCTGATTCAACCTTATAATAGCCTTAATTACTTTAACTAATTTATATTTACACTTTTTGTAATAAAAATAAAATCTGGGAGTCATTAAAGTCAATGATAATAAAAATAAATAAAAACCAACCCAAAAACATGTTTTTAATTACAGCAAATTTTGTTTTTACTTCATCATCTAGTTGCCCTACTTAGTTTTTAATTGTTTTCACATGTTAAAAACTTGCTAGTTTTTTTGGTTAAATTGAAATGGAATGAGAACTCGAATTTACTGTGTTCCATTTTTTGTAGAGATTCAACTCAAAATTATACGACAAAATGTTTATCGCAGAGGATGTTTGTAATTAGCACAGATGCTAATGATTATATGTTGATCTAGTTCTGCGTTTGGAATGTTTACGTGCCACCAAAGTTATTTTAGAAGTTTTTTGAAGGTGAAATAAGTAATGTCACTCATACAACGCATATTTTTCAGAAAAACAACACAAAAATATATGGACCACACCGAATTCCAATAAAAATAATACGCAATAGTGCTACATATCCCTTTTACCACGGCACGTGTACTGATTTGGTAGGACAAAGAACCCAAAAAAATATCCACTAACTTTTTATTAAGTTTTTCTACCCAACTTCAGGCAAAGTTGTTATCTGAATACCAAAATCGTCTCGTCTGCAATTCGTCCAAAATGAACATGGACAGCTGGATTCTCTCAATTGAATGAAATAAAAAAATGCTACTTTTCCTTCCTGTTTATTTTTACCTTGGTTCGTGTGCAAGGCTGACGCATAGAATCTGTACAAGTTCATTTGTTATTTTACTTCGTGGTAGCACGCTGCTGGAATGGATCATCCAGACAACAAAAGAATAATGCCGCAAGCTATATCAACATCTAATTCACTTTTGTGAGTGCTTTTCGCTGAGCAATAATACATTTTGGCCATGCCCTATCCCTATCATTACATTTTACACTTTTGCTAGTGTAACTACTATAAACACGTTCAATACCTTCATACTATCAAATTATTAGACAAAATAACAGAATCGGTGGTAAAATGGACAAAAACAGGAAATTAGTAAAAAAAAATCCACCTACTTTTTTGTTAAAATTATCCACTACTCTATACAATTTTACACGATGCAGTTTCGTTCCAAATTCGATTTATATCGTAATAAAATAAATCTCAAATTTATAACTTGACTTTACGTGGGTGACACCACGCCGCATTGCAAAATATCACAACACGATATTTTTTTATTGGCGAGTTCTGCCAGTTTTACTTTTTTTCATATAGCCTTTTATCCTTTTCATGTAAGTTGAACGAAACAGAGTTACTTTGACACCTTTGTGTCATCGCTTGTCTTTTGGGAACTGCAGCCGCTAAACATAGCTTACAATTTCTATTCCATTCCATGCCATATCAGCACTCTCTCTGTAGCGTATTTTTTTCATTTGACATACAAACGAAAATTGTGCCAAGTTTCCTAATGTTCTTCGTCCGCCATCCGCCGCCGCAAATGAACTTGTCACTTGGAAAATTGCCGAAAAAATATCTTCTCAGAGTGAAATATTTTTTTTACAGACCTTCTAATGACTTGTGAACAACACACATAAACTTTCGTGATAATAATCTTGGCCTGGTTCTCAGGTTACAAAAGTATACAAATACACATATATATGACACTAAGCCTATTTATATAAGTATCATTCATATCATTACGCAAAAAATATCGACCCTAAAAAATTAATAAGAAAAGTTATAAAAATCACACATAATTAAGTATCAAGTACACTTTGGCTAAATTAGTTTATTTTTTGGTCATTTTCCCGAAAAAAATCAAGATCAACCAAGTTTTTCAGTAAAGCCATCAGACAAGCTGAAGTTATTCGTTTATTTATACGTCGTTTTTTAGATATCCGCGAATGTTGATGTTGAATACAAACCAGATTTGTACATTCGAATGTTTAACTTTGAAGTTAGGTTATTTTACTAAATCAGATTTTTAAAATGTTTCAATTTGCCCCAAAAATTCGAAATGACTATACACCAAATACGGTAGTGATTTTAACCGAAAAATGTCAATTTTAACCTTTCTATTTTGTATTTATTTTTGGGAAACCCCTAAAAAAAGATAACCCAACAGCCTAATATCTTCCCCGGTTTTACAGATCCATTTTTGTGTTCCAGCGGAAGCAGATTACAAACAACATCATCTCATATCATGTTGTTTTCCTTTTATTGTTATCTGTAAACTTAAACCGAACAAAATAGTACTAAAAAACAAAACCAAGCAAAGCAAAATAGTAAAGCACAGAAATACAGAGATGAAATAAACCTTGTAAAACATCCGCAACTTCAGTTTATTTCAGAAGCAGATAGAGATGAGAAGAGCTAGTAAAGTAGACGAGTTTTATTTCCTGTGTGTAGTAAACTAGACGTGACCTAGTTTTCGGTTATTTGCTTCATAAAAAATGACATTTGTTTTTTTTTTCGTGTCTTCTTTTCTTATCCAGCTTGTTATTTTATTTGTAAAAAATATATATAATAAAACAAAGCAGCGTGTAAACTAGAATAAAGTGTGGATGTTCTATTTCCACGGGTATATCTTTTACAATAAAAAATACGGTGGAAAACAATAACAGTCGGAAATGAAGAAAAATGTTTTCGAATTGCAAATATTTCAGAACGTTATTCGTTTTATTTGCTTACCTGAGCTTGAAAAACGTTATATTAGGTAAACATTCCTGACAGCAGATAGATACACGTAATAAATAAGAAAGCATAGAGGTTCGAACGAACTCTACGAGTTTCATGAACTTTGAAGCTAAAGTTTTTTGAATTGCAAATTTCATCAAAATAAAAAAATACAGTGGCTGACGTTGAATAAAAAGCCGAAAAACAAACGTCACATCTTAATTTACTTTTTGAACTACAACCGACCAAATAACTCACACGCACATACTACAGCCATCATGATGACATTTATTGTACGCATAATCTTTACGCGTGTTTTAATGATTCGATTTGCTTTTCTTGCCAAAATTTTATTCAATAAATGTATGCGTATATACTTAATATTTTGCTGTGTGGTATACATTAAAGATAAACGTTTATTTTTTTGCCAAGAATTTTTTTTCTTTTGTATTTTTGGAGTACTGCCGAATATATACATAATGTGTATTGCGATTTACATGTGTACATTATATCATAAATTTGTCACTTGAATAAGTATGCAGAGATGAACAAGTTCATAAGAGCAAATTTTATGAGTAATTACCGGAAAAAGAAGAATCACTCATCAAGTAGTTTTTTATCAAGGCGGTTGTTTTTTAAGCTTCCGCTGATAAGACTGTGTTCGTACAAACTCGTAATAAATATTTTATGTGCTAATAACTTATTTCGTTTTAAGCTTGTGTTCCATTCCATTCCAGCTCTCTCTGAATTTAATTAAGTTAAAATTATACACATTGTACCGCTAAAAACCAACGGGAAACTTCCGCTGATAAATATGTATGAGAACTTGTATAGAATATTTTCCATCTGATACGTTTTGTAGACATTCTTAGGATTACGTTCCATCGTTCCATCATCTGGACTACCTCACACAAAGACATTTTATGGTAAATAAGCCGTTTCTGCTTCCGCATCCTTACCGCTTAAAATTTACCAACAAGAGTATTGAACCATATAGTAATGCTGTTATATAAAATCCGGGAAAGTCAAGACCACTTTTCCTTTTTGCATTTTACTACACGAAATATAAGCACATATTTGACAAATTATGCACGACTGCTCAAGAAACCATATATTTTATTTATTCACTTGAAGTACTAATCCGTAAGTCGTATGGTGCTACTTGAGCCCAACCCATGGTAATTACTAATTACACTTGTGGTGCTACTCTGTGAACTCACACATAATTATAATAATTAGCCATGCAGCTAATTACTCCGTAATTACACCGAAGTTCACCCAAACTAATTCAATTCCAAAAAATATGCTCGTTGTATATCCAACTTTTTGAGAAACCTTTTAAGGTAGTAATTATTTTTTCTAAGTTCCAACCAAATGGAAACCATACATTAACCAAAAAACCAACACAATAAGTGGATTGAGAAAATTCCTGAAAACAAAAAAGTAAGCACATCAACATTCCTACGCAAGTGAACATAGTTCTTCAACAAAATCCATTCGGCTTACTTTACAGAAATATTTCCTGTGCTGCTTTGTTTCGTAATGTCAAATATTTGGAAAAAAAATCTTTTAATAAAAATCTATGTCGAGAATTTCCTTTCATTTCCAGTTGGTTTTTTTCGGATATTACCACTATTGATCAAAAGTCAATATACCGCACCACACACGCACATTCCCTTGTTTTTTTGGAACATCTGTTTAATAAAGTGATCTTGACTTGAGGTCATTCCCCTTTCTTTCTGAGCATTGTATTCATTTCATACACTTTATTTTTCATTTCGGTTTCCACTCCACAAGAATTTTTCATGTAAACTTGTTTTTGTTTATCAAAATAAAGATCCAACATATTTTTGTACGGTTAATGCTCCGCCAAAGTATTTATGTTTGCTGGTGCATTACGGATAATTAGCCGTGCAGCTAATTATAAAGCAATTACTTCACACCTCATTCCAATTACATTCTTGTTCTTTAGACCCTTGTGCATATTCCACTCTGAGGTTGTGACTTGAACGATAATTAACTTTTGTCGGGGGAATATATCCAACAAAAAATGCTACATGAAAAACTTCAGTGCTGTGTACGAAATACTTCAGTGGACGAACGCACATGATGATGAAAACCAGCTTGCATTACACTATGGATTCCATGCCGCTCTCTTGAAATAGATCTTTACTTGTCTTTTACAAAGCCACTTTCACCAAAGAGTTCAACTGACAAAATAAAATATCGCTGCTGCAAAGTGCTATCACATTTCCAACTTTTTCGGGTAAAAACTCTGATGGGCGTTTTTCTTCATCTCCTATTACTACTTGAGCTTTACTATTACATTTTTTTCTGCAAGTCAAGTCAACTTTGAGTACTAGTTTTTTTGTGAAAGGTTGCTTATTTCTACTATTAAGAAATCGATCCAGCTATTACTTCATCTTATCACTCAACACGACAAGACAAAGCAGAAATTCTGTTCTGGTTTCACAGTTCTAAGGGATTTTTGTTCTTTTTGGGAAAATCGTGCAATATCAGTGCATTAGGGTAAATACCAGAGACATTCCAGAAGAGGAAACGGGAGCAAAGTAAAATCAGACCGCTAAAATAAACGCATTCAAACCTCTGAAAAAAGCAATTCTTTGGTTTTGGTTATTGGCTTTTTATTAAATTCTGCAAACATGTGTAAATACACAATGAAGTCTGCATGACGATTTCAATTGAAAACTTTACAATTTTACTTATTAATTTTTTGCTAGAATTCCATATTTGTTAATTTCTGGAAAAAATTAACAATGCCTCAAAATTATTGCAGGTTGTGTCATTAAAAGTAAGTAGAGCATACGCGTACAAAATAAACACATGTACAATACATGAATTTATTGCGAGACAAAGACAAGGCCTCCCATAAATTATTTATATTTTCATGTTTACTCCAGTTTTGCGTGAGTTGCCTCTCTTAACACAAAACTCATTACTTCTTATTACTTCCCAAGTTACTACTTCCTTTCTCAATGTGCGTAAGCAAATATATCACTTTTGTTATTTGTTATTATTGTACTTCTTCCTTGATCAAAATATTACCTATTTATTTTTATAGTAATTCAATAAATTATCCATTTCTGCCTGTTTATTTGCCAATTTATCTACTCCCATCAAACTCACCTAAACAACATGACAGCAACACATGTTCTTGCACACACGCTATTACATTTGCCTTCTTTTGTTAATTCCAATCACAAATTTTCTTACATTTTCGATTCTTCTATTTCTCCCACAACAAATTTACCAAATAAATTTACTATCAAAAGACATGCAAAAACGTGACAGAAATACATACACATATTCAAAACAATTACATGAACATCGAGGCAAGCTGCTATTTTGTCCAGGGAATTAATAAGAAGCACGATTTCCCCCACTTGATAAACTATAGCAACATATTGCATTGCTTATACCGTGGCCACTGAGCATCAATATTGGTAGCAATATTCTCTGAGGCAAATGCAATTTCTAATCATTTCCCCATTGAACATCCTGTCGCATGCAACATGCATATAATCAAGTCAAGACAGTTTACAAGCTTATTGGTATGATGTGATGCTGCCGTGTAGATGTTGCGTTTGTTTGAGAAGATCAAGAGCAAGATGCGATTTTTTGGGGGGAATGCAATAGTTCTAAAGGATGCTTTATAGGAATTTTGTTGGCAAGTGACAAGCACCAAAATGCGAACACATGTTTTTCAGGGAAACTTTTTTTGGTTAGGGAAGGAAATAAATTAAGAAAACGAATTTGGTGATGATGTGATGTGGTTAGCATTAAAAGCAGTTGTTGTACATCATGTTGTTGTCAAGGTTGGGGATGATGATGCACAACACAACATTATGCATTTATTCATGAATTGCATGGGAACACGACAAAATAGAATACAAAATTTGGTTTGTTGTGGTGATCATTTGGTATTCTTAAATATGTAATCCATCTTATAAAATTAGCATTTTGTAGGGAACAAGCTTATTCTAGCGTAATTGTCAAGCAAAGGATTATGGGTTACTTTAGAAATACTGTGGAAAGTTATCTTATTTTACTAGATTTTTTGTAGATTTCATCCAAAATTTGTTACGAGATGAAAGTTAAGATATGAGATTGATCACATTATTTTCTCGTCGATCAATGTCTTCTTTAGGAAAGTTGTTCAAGTCGATCTACGCCCACGCAATAATGAAAAAAGAAAGAAAATTAAAGTGATTTTGATGTTTGATATCGGAAATTAGAAAACTCATTTTAGTTCCCCTTTTCTTCATTATTTTGATTAGCTTTTCTTCCCTGCCAGTCAACAATCTCATCCCATCATTCTTATTGTCCTTTGACAATTGATGGTTCACTATTGTCAACATCTTTATTGTACAATTTTAATTTCAATGGAGACAGGAAAAGTTGAACAAGTAAAAACTTTTTCATTACATTAATACGACTCAACTTCGTTGATTCCCAAAAACTCTCATTTAAGCTTCGAAATACCCTTCAACATAAAAAAAACGTTTATGTTGAAGGGTAGATGTTGAACACATGTATGGATTTATATGGAGATGTTCAGCTTCTCGGTAAATTTTCAAGAAATATTTTTCACACATTCGTTATGAAAGTTGATGTGTTCGAAGAAGTTTTTAAAGGAACGTTTTGATTTGCTATTTAAATTTATGCTGATATGATCGTAGCAAATCTAGATACTTTACATTTTTGTAAAAAAAAATTCAAAGTATTTTTTTTCTGTAAAGCAAATGGAATACATGTGAGGAATATATTACCAAGTATTCTTACTACCCATTCTTGAGTTTATTGTATTTTGATCAAAATATATTTTCAGGTGTGAATTTAAATTCCATCGAATTTTTGAAGTATTTTCAGTGTTAAACTTTTTTGTTTTCCTCTTTTCTCAGTTCCTTTCCCCTCCCAATGTAGAATTTCATATTACCAAAGGAATATGTATGAAATGCATGAAACGTGCATTTTAATTCACTCAACCAGAAATTTCTTTGATCTAAAAATTCGTTTCTACATTTGCCCAGCCTCCAGATATATACAAAACGGAAAGAGAATACAAATAAGATAATATTTGAATCCTTTTCCTGCATTCATTACATTTTATTAAGTTACATTTATATTCAAATTTTTTTCAAGTTCATAGTTGAATATTTTCTTGTGGAAAATAATAATTTTGTTCAGAAAGTGTAACAAAATTTACAAAACATTTTCTTGTCCAATAAAAAAACACTGGACCAGTAGAGTTCCAGGTTGCAAACTAGCCAGCTATTATTTTTTTGTGTGTAAAGTCATTGCCCTTACCATGTCCCCATTTTTATATCAGATCCCTGTTTCGGTGCTCTTCACTTTATTTTTCCATTCTCTGCGGTACATCAACAACAGGGACACGTTTTTTTCTCTTCTGTTCCACCAAAATTATCACAATGATTTATTATATGACTCATCTTCCAGCCTCTTGAGCTTGGAGTATCCGCATTGTTTACTGTGATAACATCACGATCACGTTCATATTTTATTTGTCGTCTGAACTCAAGTACCAAAACGACCAAAGCCCACCACAGAAAAAAACACAAGGGAGCTTCCTTATATTTTTTGTGCGACCAAAGTGTATATACTTTGTCTCCATTAAACAATATTTACTCTCGTTTGCTCTCGTTTCTTTTATATGAGTCATTGTATATAAACTATTCCGCATGATAGCTCCATGAAAAGAGTACCAAAACAGTTTATAAAATCGTTTGTCAATATTTTCTCCCTCTGGTTATTTGCCAATAGTTTGTCGTTGAAAATTTACTCCTTTCTCAATATTGCCACTGGGCACACAATTTGTTTGCATTGTCTTTATATTTGGTTTTGTATGTCAATAAATTTGTTATATATTTTCATCGATGAATTTTCAATCAGAGAATATACGTAGTATTTAAATATTCCCCAACGCAAAAAAAATCCCTTAAAATATTATTTATGATGATGCGTAATAATATAAAGACTTATAGATATAAGCTTATTGAAACAAAGCTGAACTTTAGGGAATACTAAATTATGGTAGAATCGTAGTATCATATGCACAAATATCTACCTATGTGTACTCACTTTCACGTACAATATTAGCTTTGACAATTGTGAAGAAGTGTACCACTCCATCTATACATTTGTGTCACAAACGCATCGCAGTCTTTGTTGGGCTGGTAGGCTTTGCTGTAAAATCTTCATGCAAGTAAGTTGGCTAGTTGGTATCTAGAAACGAAGTTTTCATGGTATTTTCATGAATATTGAGTTCGTCGTTATGATTAAAACAAAGCTTGATCTTGGCTGGTATGCCCGAATACGTTATTATTATTTTTTTAAATACTAATATTTAAAGTCGAATTGTATTCCAACGTGTATGGTGTCATAGCAAATATAATACAACTAGTTGAATTTACTGTGTATAGTAATAGAATATCGTTTTAAAATTAAACGCTAAATTAGAAAATAGAAAACCTTTGGTAAATATATTGATTTATGTAACTATTAGTTTTACCTTTTCCATTTTACTTTAATATTATGGCTCAATAATTTCAAATAAATATTAGTTATGTCATAATATCTAGCAATAAGTTTAAACATTGTCAATGTGGACACAAGACGTATGTTATGGATTATATTTTCCTAGCCACATTTTCATAGTTTTTAAACTTACAAGTTTACACTTACAAATATATTTCATGTTACTGAATAATCATTCTCAAATTATTGTACATGTATGGTCATCCAAAATCCCCAAACATTTTCCGTTTGAAGTTAAACAAATCAATAATATACCGAAATGCTAACTTAAGAAGGAACATAATCGGTCTCACCACTTGAAATTTTAGACATACATATGTGAATTCGTACAACACTAAATCGCTTAATGTTAAGAGTAAGTAATAGTAAGCCAAACAATTTTAATTAAAGTCCATGTTCAGCCTTATCGGATTTTGTTGAACACAGCCATAATAATATCGAGAGTTATATAAATTTCGGGCTGAAAAGTTAATTTGACTAAGTCCAATGTTTAGGCAATACAATCGCACGTAGATCTTACTAAGTAATGAATAAAGTATTCCAAACTAAACGACAATAAATTCAATTCCAGTTTAGTTTTCCCCTGGGATCTGTGCCTAGAAAACATTTTGTAGGATTATAACCCATTTTAGAATGTTGTGGATATTGCGGAGTTTTATCTAAAGCCTAAATTGTATGGAGCATTTAAAAAAGAATTAAATCTTTAACAGTAAATCGATTAAATTAAGTAAACATTTCAAAATATATTATTCTTACGTGAGTAAGGCATAATTAAAAAAGACACAAACAATTTAAATTCAACTTGAGTACTTAAGATTTTCTGTGAAACCATTTTCGACGATGTGCTGGATAGTTTTCTCCAAGTTGGCATCTCTCGAAACACAAATGCGCAAAATCAAAATCAGCCGTTTCGAGGTTTTCCACTTACCATACCAAATTGGATCCATAATTGAATTGTCCGTTCAATTCGATTAATTTAGGACCAAAATCTGACATTTTATTTCTGATTAAGTGAGTTATATCAATTTGAAATTTTGAGTAGGAAAAATGTCCTAAAAATCGGGTTTTCGACTGAATTGCATTCAGCCCAATTTCTCGTACTTAGATTCAGCTGGACAAAAATCCTTCGACACATTTTAAAGTTAAAACATCGGCTATCTTCTTATATCAACATCGAGTATATTCATCAATTTACTGCTTTATATAATTACAATTATATAGATTATAATTATATAATGCTTTTACAATTTATATTTGGTTACGAAACTATGAAACGAACTATGTTATATGAGACAAATGTGATAAACCTCAAACATTAGGTTTAATTTACTTTACACGTGGATTTCTTATACAAAGATATGTTTTAAGTGTGATTTTCAAGTAAACATTTTAATATTAACTAGTGTTTTCGTTGAAAGAGACACTAATTAAATTTAGTTGTTTTGAAGTCTCAGGTATATCATGAGTCAAATGAGTAGCTAAAACAAGTTGAACTACCAGAAAGGATTTCAGTATTGGCTTATGACTTTACATCCTTCGACGTATTATATTTTAGTTCAATTTTAAACAAATTTAAGTACATTCCATAAAAAAACAATAAATACTTGAGTTATAATCTGTCTCACTAAATTTCCACTATCCCATAGTGTAGTGCCAAAATAATGTTCTATCTGAAACCCGCATTAATCCTCTAACTCAAAATGTGTAGAAAATTTCTATGCAAACTTATTCGTTTACGCAGTTTGTTTTATCAACTTCTTTCGTCTATTACGATTTCCTTAAACCAAATGCTTCCTTTTGATCATATCTGCAAAACTCTGACCATAAAGTCATTATATTCAACAGAAGCAAAAATTCTAAACAAACTTTCTTTCCATATTTTCCCATTTGAACTTTTGGAAAGTCAAAATGACACGATTAAATTGAAAGCCAATTCCGGATTTCGGTTACCATTGCAATGCATTCTCTTTAGCCACATTTTGGTTCACCTGATTAAAGGCTTCTTTCTCTTTGAAGCTCTTCTGATTGACAGAGTTACAATTGATGGAAATCTAATGACCAGAATAAGTTTTTGGATTGTAGCTTTCACGTATGGTATTCTAGCATACGCATTTCCTTTAAGAAACGCTAATGATCTAGCTGAAGTGGTAAACAATATATTCAACATTGGCCTAGTAAAACATTGTGTAGGAGTAAAGCTTATCATATGTTACGGACTACTAGCTTCGAAAACCGTATCCCTGCTATACATCGTGATGGTTTTCTTTTCAAATATTGATCCAACAAGCGCATATTTGGCACAAGTGGTCCACCAAATGCCAATTTACCAGCAATTACTTATGATTTTCTTTAGAATTTATGATATTTGGAATTTTTGGTTCCTTGGTCAACTTGGAACTTTCATAGTGGTTGGAATAATGTTTGCAAGTTATTTGGCAATTTTGTGTTTGATAAAGAAACATACTAATAGCACATCAATACTTCAAAGCACAATGAACTTAAATCCACAACTTAAAACATCCATCATCGAATACAGACAAACTCTGGTTTACACAAAAATGATCAACAGCTGCTTTCAAAACAGCGTTGCACTACCACTTAAAATGGTATTAATTGTGTTTGGTGTTCTCTTAGGAACTGTAGTCTTAAGTAAGGGTTTACGATTCTCAGCAAACCTCGACGCATTATTTCTGGCGATTTACACTCTAATAAATATGGACATAATTTTAGCTGTGGCATATTTTGCTCCAGGAAGAGTAAATGAAACAAGTAAACGAATAATAAATTGCTGGCATAAAAAACTGTCATCGCAAACAATAGATATGTTTTACTCTAGAAAGTCATTGCGTGAGGTAAACCAAACTATTAATGCAACTACAGAAATTCGAATATACTTTGGAGGATTAAATTACTATGAAAAGGATTCGTGCGTTAACATTTTAAAATTTATGGTGGATACTACAATAAATTTAGTACTTGTATTGTAGTCCAATTTCATGAAATTAGATTTCAAAATCTTATGTTGTTGAAGTTTTGAATACTTGAAGGTCTAAATCCTAAAATGTTAATATAACACACGGGTATAATATAATTCTTATCACTCATTTTCTTGAAAAATGTTTGCTTTGTTTTATCATTCTAGACAACATATCTTGTAGGTTATTCAATAAACCGGCATCAAACTTAAAACAACAATTTGTAAAAGCATCAATTATTTCCTGCTTTTAGTAAAAAAAAATTATTTCACATGCATTTTAATCCGTTTTAATATTTATATTAACTACAACTATATTCGGATATATCTTGTTTCCTTTCCAAAATGTATTTTGTTTTCATAAACTATATATTACTTAAAATTTATCACGAAGGTTCAAATAATCAATGTATAAAAATAAGTACGGAAGAAGAAAAAAGCTTGAACGTATGAATGATTTCATAGAAATAAATTTGTAAACGTAACTACATTAAGGCATACAAGATTAAGTTACAGCTAAACATTAAAGAATTAGCTTTTACCAGACTGGAAGAACGTCCACCGTGTACATCAAAACGGATGTGTAGTAGTTCTTTTCGGTTTCCTTTTCAAATTTAGTCATTGCATAATATATTGCAACTGGTCTTTGAGAATTTAGAATTTTTGCAACATATATTCTACTTGATCTGTTCAGCTTATATGCTCTTTGTTTCCAACAATGTATCAATTGATTACATTGATCATGAGATCTTATAACAAGTGGCAGAGTTTGAAATAGGAAAAAATACACAATCACGCCCAGACCGAAAATTATTAAATACATACTGCAACTACCAACTTGTAGTTGCTATACCTTAACTTGTATCAAATAACCCCTGTCATGATGCGGGAGCCTAGCGAACGTCCAGAGTATGGTTCAGAATTATGGTTTATAACCACGTTATGGTTTATAACCACGTCATGGTTTATAACCACTTTATGGTTTATAACCACTTGATGGTTATGGTTTAGGTTTAGGCTAAGCTTTACTCTACAGCATCTAACCAACCAATGTGACTCTTGTGGATACGGCACTGACTCTGAGCAC
>JAQFZH010001788.1:0-19306 GCA_034695485.1 Entomobrya nivalis
TGGGCCCCCTGGGCCCCTTCGGGGCCCAGTGCTGGGGTGCGGCGCACCGCCAGCACCGCTTATTTTTACGCCACTGCACCACCACAGTTGACACACTAGCGAATTAAAAATTAATTAATAGTGTTATAGTCCATTTGGTAATGGTTTGAATTTGTAGTGTAGAAAAGTTAGTTTGTAAACCGTATTCCGAATATTTAATTGCTAATTAAGAGTAAATTAGGGCGGCACAAGAACTAATCAATACATACGTTTAATTGGTTTCATTAATTGGCTTGGGTTTTGATTGAAAAACAAAGACGAGGTGCATTTACCCATGTTGATAGATAATGGTACAGTGCAAGTCAACGCATTACAATCTTGTCATAGAGAAACGGGGGCAAAACCACAACAAGCGGGTTAAATTTGGCGAAAAGCTGTAATTTATTTAGCTGTTCAAAAATCTCAGACAAAACTAAACAAACCAATCATAATGAATGTTTGCTTGTTATTTGGGCAGTATCAGCTAGTCTCTCGTGTTTAGGTAAATGGGATGGCAATTCAAGACAAATGAATTAGTTAAATAATTATAAAAAGATCATTAGTTAATGCACAACATTAGGTCTAATTTAATTTTGTAAAAAAGTCTGCCATGTGGACGACCCACAATTTAACATGTAAACTGGTACTTAAGACTCTAACATGCAAACTTGCATCTATGCATGCTAGTATCTCCTCACTCACTCGTTTAACCTACAAAGCCCTGCAATAGCGCATTCGCTTTCTCTTTTAAAACTCTATTTCGAAAAACAAACCGCAAGCAAATCAAATTAGGGATTGTTTGTGTAGACTACTTAAATTCGTAATATGTTTCCCTACTTCCCATTAATTTGGATGTGTTCATTTTTATTCAAATATATTTCTAAATTATTGCTAAAACAAATTCTCAACATAATTTCAGGCTTTCGTATTTAAAACCGTCAGTTTAAATGCACTCAAACAGTTTTTGTAATTACAGCTTATCCAATTCTTATTCATGTCGAATGAAATTATATCTGGTTGCGCATTAAGTACGGGATTTTTTTTGGAATTTTCGTGTAAATTGGCTAAAGCCAAATTTACCTATTTTTTAAATAGCACAATATATTGCATAAAATCTTTTGACCATATAACATTTATTGACAAATCCCATAGAAATATGCATAAATGCTGCTATACAGAACATAGTGTATTTTAAAACCGTCATATGTAATCAGACTAAGGAAGGAATTATTTCAAAGTTAATATCAGTTGACGTCAAATAAACATTCAGCAGACAATCGATCAATATTCCTTTTCCTGTTATTCAATAGAACCCATAAAGCTTAAGCAATAGCATAACTTTATAATGAAGTATGTACTTTTATAAGCGTAGACAAGATATCGCTTTATGCAAGGTATATCCAACCTTAATTAGATATTGATTTTCTGACTTGTTGTTCTGTAATACTCATCGAGTTTTACTTTGATGGTATTTAAGCTTACCCAATATAGCATTTCGGCACGCCAGCTAACCTGAATAAAAAGAGTGGACTGTGGATTAAAAATTGGATTCATCATATTTCCTTCAAAGTAACTTACATTAAGCCTAGCAATTGCTTAAATTTGGCTTTCAAACAATAGACACCCTAAACAGACAATGCTTGATAAAATCTCTGATTAGGCAACAATGTTAAAGAAAGTGCTATTGTGCAAAGAATGTTTAACAAAATCGCTAAAAGATTAGAGCATTTACCAAATCACAAACGGATGTACAATTAAGATAATGGTCAATTTCTGCATGAGAAGAAACTAATATTTACGGAAACGTTTTGGGAATAAAGTTTCAAGCAGTAAAATAGGGTGTGCTACTGAAATTTGCATAAATACAAGACAACTCGACTTGCGGACATCACAATCTTAGATAAGTTTAGAATATACCAAAATCTTATCTGGTTTAGGACACAGCTTACGTCAAATGTCATGGACGTACTTTTTTCCGGAACTCAATATGGCTTTTCGTTGAACGCCATGAAAAACCACCACGAGTAACACAACTGTAAGTCATAGCATGACCACAAATGACATTCATAATTGAATTAGAATATTCGTACGTTATATGTTAGGACTGTGGACATTTTAGCATTTTGTAATAATGCGTTTTTGCTGATTTATGTAAGATAACTAAGCGTGGCCGTACATAAATATTTAACAGCTTAAAATAGGCCACGACGCTGTAGTTTAATGCAAAACAAGTAAATATTCGCTTGCCAACCCTATGGTCAATGTACAATAGTTTTAGCAGAATATTTAAGGTATTCACCAAATAGTAAAATGTCGATGACGCACTAGATTAGAAAAAAGTGTAAACTTAAATCGCTTACCAAATCTATGCTCTGTATTCAATCGTTTTAGTAGAACCTTTAAGGTACTCACATGACCATCCAGTGAAATGTAATTTATTTAATTTTTGCTAAAATTTTCAAATAACAAGTTCTTGAAGTTCAGCATTAAGAAAATTGAGAACTAACACTTCCAGTGCAGAACTGGAAGAGAAACATACGTCTCAAATGGATGGATGGGTGGACAAATGGAGCAAAATTAATACACACGCCAACACTTTACAAAATGTTTCTGTGATTTGATTCCCCAATTATTTCAGTTTATAAACAAGCCAAAAAATTTACAGTTTAAACAATTTTGTCCAGTATTTCAAGTCCAACTGAAATGATTTCAGGATACAGCGTAAACTAAATCTAAATTGAGATCCTAATATTATCAACTATGTATTTGTTGGAATTAGTTTTCAGCCTAATAATCCTTCGTAGATATGCGTCTACCCAAATGGAAACTGTAAACGCAACAGCCAAGTTTTTTCTCAACGTCAAATCTTTGGATAATTTGGATCCCAAGAACTTCCTGCAATCAATTCGTCAATACAATGAGATCAAGAAACGAACAAGATATTGGTTACTTCGTCAAAAAGTTTTGCAAACTCAACAACACGCGCTTGTCCAACAATTTAAAGAAGACTTAGCGAACACAAGACAATTCTCTTTTAAAAATTTACATACGATTTTAGAAAAATTTAAAGAGGAGCGATGCTTTATCGTAGTAAATAACTTCCAAGGTGCAAACCTGGGCTCACTAGGCTATACCCCAATTGTGCTCAGAAAATTTGGTCTAGCCTTGCTGACACACTCCTTGGAATTTTCCTACAAGCCGTTGCATATGGAACTAGTTTGGGCACCTCCAAAGTCCAAATACACTATAAACGGAACTGTTAGAAATCCCATGAACAAATATGTAGATGTCACATACCCATGTCCCAAGTCAAGATTGTATTCTCCAACATTGTTAGCAGGTCCTAACAGAGCTTTTTGTGTTAATTTAAATAGGGAGGAGTTCGTTAGGGCATCTAAACCATGGCAATGCCAAGTTCAGCTGGACTTGTTCATGCCAAATCATGCGTTGTTAACTGGAATGCTTACATTGGCACTTCAGAATGAATACGATATGACATTTGGTTTCCCACCAAGTATGGTTTCGTGTGTAAACATTTTTGTCACTTCCAACGAGTTATTCTTTTACAAATATAATAAACTAGCTGATTGGGTCCATCGACAAACGACAAAGAAACACATATCTCGGTATAGGGAAGCTTCAAACTATCTTATGGTAACGGAAACACTCTTAGTAGCTTCTACTTCATGTGACAATCTAGGATCGCATTGCCAGATAGATAAAATACATGTTCTGATACCATGTCCTTCTTGTAAGAGTTTCCGGAAAGCCGTGACGATAGAGTTTCAAAAAATGACATTGCACTCGATTGCACAAGTGAATAACGACTTCCCGACCACATGGAAATGTGATTTAGCGTATTCTGTTGGCATAGGTAAAAGAATGCTTGACTCTATCAAATTCTTAACGGAGGAAAACAGTAGAATGCATATGGATTATCTCAGGGTTAATGCACCCAAACTAACAAACAACTTTGATTTAGACACACAAAATCGTTTCGCCGTAGTATTTGCATCGTTTGTCAAAGACATTCTAGGAAATGTTTCCAGTTTAAAAAGTGAAGAGTATCCATTTCGTAATGAATTATGGATACAAACTAATTCAAGGTTTGAGCCAGATGCTCTCTTACAAATCACAAATTTCCTCAGTCCGCTCAGCTTTATTACTTGTAAAAGTCAAGGGCATAGCTCACTTCCCTTCGACGAGTTTTGGAAAGTTTTTGACAACAATGTTTGGATTTGCATTTGTCTTGCATTTGTTCTTCTTTTACTTGGATTTAAGAGCTTATCCCAAGAAAACATATTTAAAAATCAAGAAAAATTTGCACGTAAGCTGATTTATTTGATAAAAGTATTTGTAGAACAAGGAGATCCGTTTCCAAGTAGCATAAACATGTCCCCAAAATATCGAATTATGATTGGAGGAACACTTGTAGCTGGTGTAGTACTGAGTAATGCATACAAAAGCACAAATGTGTACAACATTATAAAACCCAGAGAACTGGTACCTTACACTTTGGTTGAAGAACTTTTTGGTGGCAATTTTACACTTTACAGTAGACTGGGACACTTATACTATATTATAGGAGAGTCAGATAATTGGGTTCAAACTCTGCAAAACGTTCATTCTGTAAAATCGGAGTCAAATATAATTGAAATACAACCGGCAGACAATCAATTTCCATATATACACGGCATTGCAGAAACTGCTTTGTATTCATTGGATTACGAGCAGAATGTAACCATTATTGGTACAAAACAGGATCATCAACTGAGTAGGAACAAAACATACGAGACACTGTTAGCAGCTATCGTAAATCCTCAGTTTGAACGCATTATTTTGCAACAATTCAAAAGCCTTAATACACTTGCGAACATTGGATTCGGCCCATTATTTCAAGTCAAGAAACCTCAGGATTGGGATGCCTATGCAGATAAATGGGAGAATGCTTTCGAGGATAATTTTTTTGACAAACAGGCTAAGTTGATATTTGACGAGCTGAAAGACTGTCCGGAAAAGTCTGCTTGGTTGCTACCTCGACATCTTACTAAATACTACTCAAAACTTCTTTTTAAAGAAAGCTTCTATTCTAACATTGGGCAAGAGTCTCTTGGTGTACGAGCAATTAAAATACATTCACGTGGGAAGATACCTTTCAATGTCATCAGACGTGCTTTGTTCACCGCACAGTCGGGAATTATTGAATGGATACAAAGTGTAATTGCATTTACATTTGATAAAATAGAATACCCGGAAATTCCACTTGAAAAGCCAGACATGAAGGGAAATATATTGGTAATTTTTCTAATTGGTCTTTCAGGATTAGGGCTGTCCCTAATCGTTTATATTATTGAAATGCGTAGGGCTCTTTTGTACAGCTTATTTAAATTTTACTTTTATCTGTTAAGCTTACTTAGACATTGTACCCGTCGACTAAAACTTTCCTTTTACAAGACTAAATAAGATTATTGATTCACATATTAAAGCCTAAATAACACAATATGAAATATTAAATAAATTTATGTATTAAAGGTAGTTTACAAACAAGGTGGAGTTTGGACACGTTTCTTTGCTGAGCAGTGGATACAAATTGTGGCATAAACACCTTATATTACTCTTACAAGAAACCAATGAATTTATATTACAACGAGTAACGAGAGCCAGTCGTGAGCTAGGCTTAATTAAGCATGCATATATAAAAACATAATGAGAGAGAGGGAAAGCGTGTTTGAATAATGTCAACACAACTAAGCGACCAATGAAAAAAGGTGTCTTAGACGGAGACAGATAGTACCTTGCTTATAATATAGTTGATACGTACTGCAGGAACAGATGAAAAATATTTACATTAGTTTTTTTAACTTTAATCAATTGAATAAATTAATTTTGGTAAATATTTTAACCATATTTCGATATAATTCAGCTTACAGTGAGCCATTGCATTAAGGTATTTAGCTATAGACTCCAACCTACAGATACATATTACAAAATACATATTATACCACCAATTACACCAATATTACAAAATTATACCGGTTATATTATCGTTTCTATAAAACTAAAGCTTCATAAATATTTACAATTTCATCCGTAAATTATAAAATATAAAAGTTTTTTCTTCTAATTTATCTTAAACTTAATAGTTTGTCTATATTATATACCAAATAGTTAATTCAATAACATTAATCCGTGTAAAAGTAGTTATATTTTGGTTAATCAATATTCGCTAAGAAAATCATGAAAATATATTTAATTTTGAAGACTTAATATGCAGCTGATTTAAAAGATATTATACAAGACATATGTATACATATAGCTTAATACTATTTTTCTGAAATAATTGTATCATCAACAAAAAATATTTTCCCATCAATTTCATTATCTCTAATTCATTGAGGTGGACTCTGGACATCGGGATGAAGGAATGGAGCCTCTTCCGAAAGCATAATATTTTATGTAACTTTTAAGTAGACAAATTGACAGGGGCCATTTTCAGTAAATCTTCCAATCGGTCAGCCGCCTAGAAAAAAAATCAAAAATCACATTTATCATGGTTTAATTTAATAAAAATTTGTAGTAAACTTTTTACAGAACAAAGTAACTGAAATAAATAAATTGTGCTGATTACCATTTTTAATCAGTCCATCCAGTGTGCAATATTAGCATAATGTAAGTCCTTTGATGGAATATCATAAAAATACTATCGTGGAATTAGCGGTTTGTCTATACAATGTACTGACTAACATTTACAATAAATTTAGGGAAATTATTGTGGGGACTACTACAAAATTTACAATATGAAACAATGTATCTGATTCTAGTTACTGAGGTTTTGTAAATAAAGCTTATTCTTAAGAAAAAACTCCCTGATATATTCATCTTGCAGCATGTCCAAAAACAAGTTAAAAGTTTAAAATTCCATTTGTTGCTATTCCCTAAGTTTACGTTACACAGATTCATTTTTACACTATTATTTTTTAGAGAAGGATTACTTAAGGCACAGACAAGAAAAACTATTGTATCTACAAACTACATGCACTAGCTTCCACAAAATATTAATAACCTAATAATGATTTTTTCATTTGTATAAAGTTAAAGTTATTCATTAAAATCTTGCATGTAATGGATATTTTTAGGTAATTAAAATAATATTTAAACAATAGCGTTTTGTCTATATTTATATACTATACCTAATTTTGCTAGAAGTTAATTTAGTATCATATATAATTTACAGGAATTACATTTGTATTAACAAAAAATAGCGAAAGAAGAAGAGGTTACTGTTGTACCTTTAATAGGTAGAGAGCAGGATTTTTCAGGCTTCTGAAGAGGTTACTGCTGTACCACTGATGGGTAGAGAGCAGGAACATTCAGGCTTCCGTATAATGGGCATTTGGCACAATTTGTGACACTCGGTTCTATATGGGAGAGGAGAACGAGCATCTGACCTGGTTCAGGAACGAGTGGGCGTTAATTTCTTTTATGAAAATAAACCCAAAATAGAAACCATTCTTGTTTTATTTAACTAAACAGAATTAACTTTATTTCTCTGTCATCATAATAAATAATTTTATTATAATTACTATGACTTTGGGAAACTATAATTGGGAAGACTGAAAAAGCCCAATTAAAATAGTCCCGAATTATTTGTGATGTAGTTGCTGAATACTCCTAGAAGAGCTATTTGATGCTTCTCATCTCTGGCTAAAGAACAACTCATATCTTCCTCATGGTCACGGTCAGGTTTATACATTACTTGTGCTCGCTGCTGGAGTAGAGTTGGGGTGATGCAAGCATATTGGATCTGGTTCAATATGAGGGGCTATAGCCTATACACCAGTTTATCTTTTGCTACGACAATATTTATAATTTTCCTATACCAACTCATTCAAAAACTAAAATTGCGTTATAAGGCTCTAAGCCCTAAATAATCCTACAAAGCCAATATTTTACTCGACGAGCACAACGCCTAAGTATACTCAACATATAATAGTAAAATTGAAATAAGCGGTAAAAAAAGTCTTATGTATTTCAATAATATAAACGAGAAGGGATAGCCATAGTCCTGAAAGCCCAATAAGAAAAATTACCAATATATTCCCCTTCATGTTAGACTTTTCAAGTGGAATTTCCGGGTAGTCTATTTTCTCAAAAATGAAAGCAATTGCACGTTGTAACCATTCAATAATTCCTGATTGTGTGATGAGCGAAGCACGTCTGATAACATTGAAAGGAATCTTCCCACGCATATCTATTTGAATTGCTTGTACACCAAACGATTCTTGTCCGATGTTAAAATAGGAGTTTCCACTGAAAAGATGTTTCGAAAAGTACTTGCTTATGTATCTAGGAATTAACCAAGTTGATTTTTTTGAACAGTCTTTCAACTCGTCCAATATCAATTTGGCTTGGTTGTCAAAAAAGTAATCCTTGAAAACGTTTTCCCATTTTTTTCTTGTACGTCTATTAAACCTGGCTCGTTAGCTTGTAATAATGGATCATACCCAATGTGTACAAGTTTGTTAATGCATTTTAATGGTTGCAAAATTATGGATGCAAACTTAGGATGTACAATAGCTGCTAAAAGTGTCTCTAATGTTTTATTTCTTCCTATTATGTGACCTTGTTTTGTATCAATAATGCTGTTTGGCCGCTTGTAATCATTAGAATATAAAGCAGTTTCTGAGAACCCGGTTATGGATGAATATATAGATGCGTTTATGCCTGTGGTTAAATCTACATGGTTTGGACGCATTTTTAAGTCTCGAAGGTTTTGTAGGTTTTCAAACCCACGTTTTGAAAATTTTATATTATAATATGAAATTTTTCCCAATCTAGTGTAAAGTGTAAAATTGTCACGAAAAAGTTCTTCGACAAATGTATAAGGAACCAGTACTCTCGGTTTTATGATGTTGTATACATTTGTGCTTTTGTATGCATTACTAAGTACTACGCCAGCTACTAGTGTTCCGCCAATCATAATTCGAAATCTTGGCGACATGTTAAAGCTAGTAGGAAAGGGATCTCCCTGTTCGACAAGTACTTTAATCAAGTAAAGCAGCCTTCGTGCGAATTTTTCTTGGCTTTTAAATATGTTCTCTGGGGATAAGAACCAAAATCCAAGTAAAAGAAGAACAAATGCAAGGCACATGCAAATCCACACATTGTTGTCAAAAACCTTCCAAAATTTGTCAAAGGGAAGTGAGCTATGCCCTTGGCTTTTACAAGTAATAAAGCTTAGTGGACTGAAGATGTTTGTAATTTGTAAGAGAGCACCTGGCTGAAACAACGCAGTAGTAAATATGAATAACTAACGAAATGGGTACTCTTTATCGGTTAAACTGGAAACATTTCCCAGTACCTTTTTAAAGAAGGATGCAAAAACTTCAGCAATACGATTTTGTGTGTCGGTCTCAAAGTTTTTCGTTAGTTTGAGTGAACGTAGCCTACGATTAGCCAATTTAAAGCTGCTGCTTTCCCCCGTCAAGATTTTGAGAGTCAACTATCATTCGACCAACACCGCCTCTATGTGTATACATACATTTAAAAGGCCTTTCCCCTGTATGTATTCTCGTGTGAGTTACTAAATCTCCCTTCGTGCCAAACCGGTTTCCACATATTTTGCACTCGTGATCTTTTACCAGTTGATGAACTGTTCTCTGATGTATTCTTAAAACGGATAGCTGGGAACACGATTTTCCGCAAATGTCACACTGATAAGGCATCAAGTCATCATGTACAACCATATGGGCTTTTAAAATATCTTTTCTCACAAAAGACGCCCCACAAACATCACAAACAAATGGTTTGAAGGGATAAGAATCATGAGTTTGTCGATGCACTTTTAAAGTCCCGTTTCTCTTAAATTGCTTGTGACACACATCACATCGATACGGCCTTTCACCAGTATGAGATCTTATATGTCTGCCAAGTTCTTGAACGCCCTTTATAAATTTTTCGCAAATGTTACACTGCTCAACTTTTTTCTCTCTTTTTATTTTACTCCGCTTCAGGTTTCTGTCTTTCTTGGGTTTAGCGTGGGTTTCTGGAGAACATTTATGTTTTATGATGTGACGCTTTCGAATAAATTTCTTTTCACACTTGATACATTGAAATGGCTTTGTGCCCTTATGGGTGTAAATGTGACGTCTTAAGTCGACAGAAGAACGAAAAGCTGCGTCACATAAAGTGCAAGGAAACGGTCTTTCTCCAGTGTGGACAAGGTAATGGTATCGTAATCCAGAATGTTTTCCATAAGTTTTACCACAAAATATACACTTATATTCCCTGAACTTTGTATGGCCCATTTCGTAATGCAATCGGTATTACAATATTTTCTTCTTTTTTAAACTGCTAATTTGGGGATTATTTAAAAGTGAGAAGTCGCTTTGAATTTAATTTGCCTATCAGCCATTCCACATAGTATTACCTTAATGCACTATTACCCTACAAGCTGAAGTTGAAATGTAAACAAGAAAATGTGTTTAGTTCAATGCGTACATGTAGTGGGTACTAGAAACGAAGATTTCTGTTCAAGGTCACATACTATATGTGCACATACCTTACTGATAGCAGAGAAAAAAAACACCTGTTGATATTTTTTTCGTTTCACTCTGGGCAAGCTGTGCAATATAATGGGTATTCATTACTCTATAGAAAAGTAGTAGTAAAATGTGTACGCTACTGTATTGTCTACTTGATACCTCCTCAATGCATAATGCATACACTGCTATGGAGCAAATTTCCCACTTTACATGCATTGTGTGATTACATGTAAGACAGAAAATGCAGCAGGTGTGAGCTCAGGTTGTTTTTTTTGAGCAGCTGATAACATGTTCTTTTGAGTCCATGGCAAATTGATTCTGCACTGCTTGTGTAAAATTGAACGTAATAATAATTTATAAAGTATTTGTATCATTCAATAAAAGTCTCGAAAACATATGTACAAAATAATCTCTAAGTTGAACAAAACTGGGTAGTGAACTAAATATGTAATACCGAAATTAGTTCTTACAATAGAGAATATTGTTGTTTTATGTACAATCGTTCAGAACTAATCTTCCTTCGTTTGAAACAATTTTCTGGAAAAAGGAAAACTTCGATTCAACTTTATCAACAACTTTGTACAGCCCATTCACTATACTATTCATATTTCTTCTTTAAAATCAGTTCGAGCGTTTTAAGTTCATGGTGTAAATTGTATAAAGTAATTTCATTATTACACAAGAATATTTGTATAATGAAACCCTTTTTCAAAACAAATAACAATTAAACCTAGTCACGAATTGAAATTTATCACCAACCCAATACAATAAAAATTAAATATAACCAACAAAATGAGCAGAAAAATTTACAAGTGTTCTTACTGCGATAAATTGTATGGGAGGGAAAGTAACCTAAAGTTACATATTAACACACATCTTGGAATACGAAAATTTCAGTGCATTTTCTGTGAAAAGTTTTTTGGAATTAAAAGTGACCTATTTAGACATTACCAAACCCATACAAAAGAATTTCCATTTTCCTGCAATCAGTGCGACAAAAGTTTTAAGATAGGCATACATCTGACTGTACATAAAAGAACTCATTCCGGGTGTAAACTCCATAAATGCGACAAATGTGGTAAATACTTCTCTAGTTTCGACGTCCTTACAAAGCATCAGCTTCTACACAGCAGCATTAAGCCACACAAATGCAGTTATTGTAGCAAAAGATTCCATAAAATGTTCGACTGTAATATTCACATGAACACGCATAAAGAAGAAACGCCATTTCAATGCATTTTATGTGGCAAATTTTTAGCAAGCAAGAACTCGATGCAAGACCATCTTGCTTACCATACTGGGGAAAAGTCGTATCAGTGCAGTGTTTGCTACAAAACATTCCCCACCATCAGAAGCTTAAGAAACCACACAAGAACACACAACTCGATCCCACAATTTCAGTGCAATTTGTGCGAGAAGCGGTATGCAGCCAAAGGTGGCCTAAAATATCATATGGCTAGTCACACTGGTCTTAAACCATTCTCATGTAAGGAGTGCGGGAAATCGTTTCCTTTGAGAGGCTATTTGCACAAGCACCAGAATGATGTTCACCTGAAAATAAAAAAATATGAATGCGCCCTATGTCGAAAGCGTTTTACAACTTCTTCTAATCTAAACAACCACATGAGGATCCATACCGGAGAAAAACCATTTCAGTGTGAATACTGTCCTACGGCGTACGCAAAAAAGGGTAACCTGAATGCTCATCGCAGAACACACTTAAAATAAAGTGTTTAATTTAATTAAGTGCTATTGCAACATTATTATTAAATCACTTATTCTTGGAGAACCATGTAAATATAGAGAAATTAATGTGTGAGACTAATGTAACAATACAATTTTGTAAACTTTTTAATGTAATGTATTAGTGTACAATAGTAACATTGTTGGGCTATAAACTTCAACATTCAATTCATTAATATAAAACTCCTAGAAGCACAAGCCAGTGGATATCACAGCGAAGTAAGCTCTGTCCAGCTAACATATCACCCTTTTAAGTAAATAGGCGAATTTCAATCTTGGTAGAAAAATTAGACTAACGTGTCTTGTTGTTTTATGTGGAATATAGATGTTGAGTGTCTTTCAATTTGGCGAACCTGGGTAACAGTTTATAAATAATAACATGAAAGTCGGGGAGAGTTGTTGTGAAAGTAAATATTGCACACATAATGGGAACTTATTCGCACTATTTTTAAAGTTGTTTTCATATATTCTAAAAATAAAATTTTGGGTTCAGAGTACTATCTATTGGCATAGTTTTTGTTTAAATATAGAAGAATATTTACTTTATGAAGAATATATCAGGTTATTTATTAACTTGCATATTCTCTGGTATTTAAGTTAGAACAATATTACTTTTAGCTACTAGATAACCTTGTAATTATATTAAGATAGGAAACCAGTTAAATTTCTGAGTAGTTTTAAGGAACTTTAATGTGATCGTGTTGGTAGATGAATTCAGTTCACACCAAGAGACTTAAACCATATTTTATAAATTTTGTTTTAACAAACTGACAATTTTTAGATAACACTAAAATAGTGACAATTTATATTGTAATCATAATTGGTAAGTATTGTTAACTATATTGGTTCACAAGAAATTTGACTTGTGAAAAAAGAATTGATTCCAATGTATTATCAACGGCTAAGCTCTTCTTCATTTAATCTTTGTTATTGAAAATGTTATTATGGTTTGTATCTAAAAAATAATAACTAAATTACATACAGTAAATAATAAAACTCACTATTTGTTTTAAAAGTTACTCGTAAATAAATATTATTGGCTTGTCTATTACTAATAATTAAATGAACATGAGTAGTTTTCTTTACACTATCACATAATGAGCCAGTGAACATACACACCACAAGTACCGTGATTCTGGATTTCCAAAATATATTAAAATGAAGCTTAATTTTTTTCCCTCATTGGGATTTTATTGCGCAGATTCGTTAAGAATGTCAATCCAAATGATTTAGAATATGCTTTGTTAAACTGAAACCATACAAATATGCCTTCGAGCACACTTCACACTTAAATGACACGAACTTTACCTGTACATATATGGCATAGCAATAGCGGAGTACAGGTTTGTAATTTATTTTAATATATCACTAGTACTTAGGAAGTAATCAAGTAAAAACTCAGCAAATGTCTCATAATAATAATATATGCATATACTATAGCCACATCAAAATATACTGACATTCTGCATAAACTAATATTAATATTGAAATCCAAGCAACAGCTCTAACATTTAAAATTTATTTATTGTAAAAACAACAATGTTGGCTAATTAACTCAATGGTATCCAATTAATTCTTATCTCAATTATTCCAGTTGGTCTACCCAAACGGACACTGCAAAGAAAAGATCGCATTAATAATGATTAAGAAAAATAAAAAATCTGCTTTTAAGAAACTTCTTCTTTAAGGCATTTGCCTACAGAAAAAAACTAAATGTCAACCAAAACACAAGCAAACCGGTAACCTGAACAGATACACTATTAACAAGCAAAATAGCTGACAATTATAATAATTATGGTTACATGCTTCCTCTGTTTTACAACTGTAGTACATATTACAGAAGCATATAAGTAAACAAAGTTTCATTAACAAATAATCATAAAAAAGTTAAACGAAAAATTCGTTACTAATATTGTGAGTCTTAATTAAGTACAACGTGGACATATAAAACAATAACTTTGGTAATAGTTAGTTCTGCATAAATAGCTTGAAATTTTAACTTGCTTTTAAAGGTTTATGCCTTATTTAATCTTATAAAAGGAATATTTTACTTGACGAGCACAACGTCTAAGTACACTCAACAGATAATAATGAAATTTGAATACGCGGTACAAAATAGCTTTTCGTATTTCAATTATATAAACAAGAATTGATAGCCCTAATCCCGAAAGCCCAATAAGAAAAATTACCAATATATTTCCCTTCATGTTAGGCTTTTTCAGTTGAATTTCCGGGTATTCGATTTTCTCAAAAATGAAAGCAATAACGCGTTGCAACCATTCAATAATTCCTGACTGTGGGGCGAACGAAGCCCGTCTGAAAATATTGTAAGGCATCTTCCCACTTACATATATTTTGAATGCTTGTACACCAAACGATTCTTGTCCGATGTTAGAATAGAAATCTCCACTAAAAAGAATTTTTGAGTAGTATTTTGTAATATGTCGAGGTAGCAACCAAGCTGAATTTTCGGGACAGTCTTTCAGCTCGTCAAATATCAATTTGGCCTGGCTGTCAAAGATTTTATCCTTAAACGCATGTGTCCATCTATTTATATACTCATTCCAATCATGTGTTTCTTTAGCTAGCAATAATGGACCGTATCTAATCTTAGCAAGTGCACTAAGGCTTCTAATTGGTTGCAAAATAATAGATTCAAACTTAGGATGTACAATAGCTGCTACAAGTGTCTCGTATGTTTGGTTTCTTACAATTTGATGATCGTGTTCTGTACTGATCATGCTTTGCTGCCATCCGTAATCATTAGAATACAAAGCGGTTTCTGTTGGGCCGGATATAGACCCATAACCTGTTTTTCCTGGTTCTAATTGAATTTCGTTTGGATCCGATTTAACAGAATGGAAGATTTGCGTTTGTTGAACCCAATTCTTTGACTTGTGTATATTAAAATATAGACTTCCTAATCTACTGTAAAGTGTAAAATTGTCACGAAAAAGTTCTTGGACAAACGTATAAGGAACGAGTTGTCTAGGTTTTATGATGTTGTACACATTTGTGCTTTTGTATGCATTGCTAAGTACTACGCCAGCTATTAGCGTTCCGCCAATCATAATTCGAAACTTGGGCGACATGTTAAAACTAGAAGGAAAGGGATCTCCCTGTTCCACAAATACTTTTATCAAATAAAGCAGCTTACGTGCAAACTTTTCTTGACTTTTAAATATGTTTTCTTGGGACAAGCTCCTAAATCCGAGTAAAAGAAATAATATTGCAGCCCATATGCAAATCCAAACATTGTTGTCAAAAACCTTCCAAAACTCATCGAAGGGAAGCGAGTTATGCCCTTGACTTTTACATGTAATAAAGCTTAGTGGACTTAGGATATTTGTGATTTGTACGAGAGAATCTGGCTTAAACAACGCATTCGTATGTATCGTCAACTCATTAACAAATGGATACCCTTCAATTTTTAAACTGGAAACATTTCCTAGAATCTCATTCAAAAGCAACGCAAAAACTACGGCGAAACGATTTTGTGTGTCGGTGTCAAAGTTTTTTGTTAGTTTGGGCACATCCAACCAACGATTAGCCAATTGTATTCTTCCACTGGTGTCAATTAAGAATTTTAATGAGTCAGACATTTTTTGACCAATACCTCCCTTAGTCGCTTCAGTGATTTTCAATGTGGTTGGGTAGTTATAATTAACTTGTGCAATCAAGTGCAAGTTCATTTTTCCCAATTCTATTGTCACTGCTTTCCAGAAACTCAAACAAGTTGGACATGGCATCAAAACACGAATTTTATCTATCTGACAATTTGATCCTAGATCGTCACAGGAAGTAGAAACTACCAAAAGTGTTTCCGTTACCATATTGTAGTTTGAAGCATCTAAATAATAGCTTTTGTAATTGTTTGTCGTTTTTCGATTGAGCCAATCAGGTGGTTTATTATATTTGTAAAAAAATAATTCGTTGGAAGGGACGAACATGTTTACACACGAAACAGCACTTGGTTTGAAACGAAATCCCTGATCGTTTACATACTGAAGTGTCAATGTAAGCAGTCCAGTTAGCAATGCATGATTTGGCATGAACACTTCCATTTGAACTTGGCATTGCCATGGCTTTGATGCCCGAACAAATTCCTCTCTATTTAAATTAACACAAAAAGCCCTATTAGTATCTGCTAACCCTCCTAAAAATGTTGGAGCAAACAATCCTGACTTGGGACATGGGTATATAACCGTTTCATATTTGTGCATTGGATTGTCAACAGTTCCGTTCATAGTGTAGTTGGAATTTGATTGTGCCCAGATTAGCTCCATGTGCAACGATCTAAAGTCAAATTCCAAGGAGTACGTCAGCAATGCTAAACCAAATTTTCTTAGAACAATTGGGGTGTATCCTATTGAACCCAAGTGGGCTCCTTGGAAGTTATTTGCAACGATAAGACATCTCTCATGTTCAAATTTTTCTAAAATTGTGTTTAGATTCGAAATAGATAGTTGTCTTGAACTCTCAAAGTCTTCTTTGAATTGTTGTGAAAGAGTTTGTATAATTTTTTTAGGATATGGCTCATAATATTGTCGTTTCTTAAATTCACTGTATTGACGAAGTGATTGCAAGAAATTCTTTGGCTCCATCTTATCCAAGGATGTGACGTTGATAAAAAACTTGGCTCTTGTGTTTACTGTTTTGACTGGGACGGACACATATCCCCGAACAATTACTAAGCTCAAAACCAGTTTGAATAGATACATATTTAGCTAATTCAAAGTCAAACTTTAAATTTATTTGCGAAGTATTCTGAAAAAAATCAATTTGATTTGAAAGTTTGGGAAATCACTACTGTAAACTGTACATTTTCTACGGTAAAAATATTGGTTTCATGATCAACTCAAAGTTTTTGATGTTGAAAGATTTGACGTTAATAAAAAACTTAACGTTTTTGTTTGGACAGACGCATCTCCACAAAATATTATTAAGCTTATAAGTATTTTAAATAGACACATTTTAAGTAGTTTCAGTATCTCACTTTAAATTTAGTTTTCCACGTAACGTGAAACTATTCTAGTTTGATTCAAAATGCTGGAAAAACTAATTAAACTGTACAAAGGCTTGGTTTATTTTATTTAGTGAACGAAAATAACGGGAATATTTTGTATTGCGTTACCCTGTATATTACTTTTGAACAATCTGTGGAATCTTTTGAAACGAATGTGTTTCTGCTATAGTTCTGCACGGGCAGTGCTGGGTCTCAATATGTTTAATGCTGAGTTACCATAGATTGCTATTATAAGTACGTCACATATATACAAGAAATTAATAACACTTCACTGGTTGGTTACGTGAGTACCTTAAATATTCTGCAAAATCTACTGTATATTGTGCATAGAGTTGGTAAGCAAATTAGATTTTTACTTTGTGCTAGACTAATGCGTCATCGACATTTTCAATTTTTTAAATATTTTAGTACGGCGACGCTTATTCGTCTTATATAAGTACGCAAAAACATCTTATGACAACGAGTGTGTATTGCTTAACACTATATAACTTTAACCTAAATTATACAAATATGCTAATTAAATTCTAAAGTATATATGTGGTAGTGCGCAATAACTTCCAGTTGTGCTCGTTAAGGTGGTTTTTCGAAGCAATCAACGAACGGTCACATTTACTTCCCGAAAAAGTACTTCAGAATAAGTTTTTTGACAAATTACCAGCTAAAAAATTGTGATATGTGAGCTTCCGAGAATATTTTATTTATATAACAGATATATCTCAAATTTCTTATGTAGGATTACCATATCACAGGTTTAGTTTTTAGATTCTTGGGTGTGCAGATGCAAGTGCTATACTTTTTCAAAGCTCGGCCTATCTTGCAAGGCTTCCTCTCATTGCATTGAATATGTTCTGATGCATTACGTGTTGAGTGAGCTTAGGCTTTTGCTCTATTCCCAGTGCCTAACAAATCCAACCAAGCCAAACATCGACGAAATTTCCTTATATTCTATATTACTATTTATTCTTAATTAAAAAAGCACAGCAACGAAACTTATGTGATCAATCTTATCAAACTCGATATTGCTCACAAATGTGCAAATCCGGCATGGGACAAAAAATGTTGTAACTTCCATTTTTTCACAGGTACACAGACACGGATTTAAATTTAATCAAAGTTGAAACTCTTGGTAAAACGAAAACCGGTTTTCTGTTCAAAATATTTGTTGGGATATTTTTATTGAGTTTTATGCGAAGTATTAACACTCATACAAAGTTTACTTTAATTTTGACTATTAGATGCCTGCCTAAAACTTGATATAAACCAGCTGTAGCTGCATGACATGAAAATTGGAACTTTCGTGGGTTTTCGAAAACTTTGATTCTGTTCACCAAAATCACAAACCCGTTTCAACTTTGCAACTGTAGTGGTTGTTGTTGTACACACCAAGGAATTATTGTTGAAAACGTTGCTCTTGCAAAGCTTCAATAACCACAAGCTTTTGAGTAGAAGAGAATCACTTATTTAACTTTACAAATGCCGCCTTAATCAACTTGGTTAGCTGCAGAAAGATTTTAGTAAAGGAAAAAAACCGTATTGAGATGTACAGAACGTATGGCAGACTGAGCTTATTTCAGCTTTGACATGACAAATGTAAATTAATACGGCACTTCAACTAGCGTTACACAAGCACACATATCTCCGCGATGCATCGAAAAATTAGCCAAGAGAGCTACGTAAGAACCAATGACAAATGACAAGAAATAAAATAGAGCAAGATGGTATAAGCGTGCCTGTACTTCAATATTTAATAGATTAAAAATGTCGATGACGCACGAGATTGGAACAAAATAAAATCTAATTCACTTTCCGACTCTATGCACAATATACAATAGTCCTAGCAGAATATTTAAGGTAATCAGGTAACCAACTAGTGATTAGTCTTATTATTTTTTATTTTATTGTTGGAGGAGAGGCGTCTAAAAGTATTAGACCTACTCCAGGGGTGCCGGTATGTTCAGGTTTCTGTAGGTGTTAT
>JAQFZH010001789.1:0-19300 GCA_034695485.1 Entomobrya nivalis
CGTTTTCCGTTTTGTTTATTTGCAAAAACAAATGAAATTTCAAAAAAGCGTTTTGTTTATCATGGATTTGTTTATTGAAAAAAGCATAAACATGTTTATAAACAAATGTTTAAACATGTTTAAACAAATTTCTGTTAAACAAATGAATTACTAACTATGAGACAAGCAGAATTAAGTGATTAGGTTCATTTGAGGTTTTCATCAATAAAATACTGTATTAAGATAACATGGTAAGCTCTTGCTCGATCTTTTTTGTTGAACAAAAAAAATCCCTTTTTATAATAACGAGTCAAAAATGTTGAATGAAATAAGTAAACTTTTTGATGCGTAATTTTGTTGGCTTTAAAAGTTATTAAATAGAATGAAGTTGTTGTAACATATTTCTCATTTCGCATATAACATCACGTCATATATTTCTTATTCTTAACGGATGAAATAAAAGTCTCCATTTTCATAAAACTACGCCCCAAACCATTTTAAACCATTTCACTTTTTTCTTTTTCTTTACCATAATCCATTTGGTAAAGAAAAAATATAATTTTCCTGAAACATTTCTTCGGATTAAATGATAGGTCATGGTGAAATAATAACAACATTGGGATGATGAAAAGTGAAAATGGTATAAACTGTGGGTTTTCACTTTCCATTAATGACACGGTAAAACGTGGAAAATTGCTGTGGTTGTCATTACTTAGCTTTCCACATATAGCCATGTTGTTTACTTTTGGACAACCTTTCCAGATTTTATTCCCAGCAATCTGCAAATTAGACATGGTCGAGCTGTACATTTTATATAAATCACGCAAGCAGACTTTTTTCTTCTTGAAATGCGATGAAAGCTGAACAAAAGTAAGTCATTTAGAGGCAAAAGGAAAACATAAGTTGACAAATTATTTTGTAGCATGAAATATGCTAAGTACGTTCACACAAATTTACATAATCTACACTGTACAATAATACATACATTGTTTGCTTAGGTTTTATGAAACATTAATGATTTCATGGGATTAACAATAAACCAGAACAAAATTTCTTTTTCTGTTTACCAACATTTGTTTTTCTGCTACATTACCCACTGGTAATAAAATATCGTTGCAATATCTCAGCGATAAATTGCAACAATATTTTATGTGGGTTTTGTCATTTGTTGCGGAAATTCAAGTGCGTAAATTGGAACTAGAATAAGCATGTGTATATGCGTTTTTTTAAATATATCACTAGATCCATCACATTTAGGAAATCGTGTTTTACTTGTTTGTTCAGTACCCCTTTCCTACCGCTACTAATGGCAACACTTGGTTAACACTTCATCTTTTTTTTGTGCGTTCGAATGAATGACTTAATAATGCTCTTTCCAACAATTTTCTTTTTGTGGTTATTATTATGTTTACAGCAACTATTGTGCTATACCACACACATATAGATTACATTGTGTGTGAGATAATGGACACACAAGGCTCAAATATGCATTGCAGTAAAGCTTACTTGTTTCTTCCTTTCTCTTGTTTTCGGTTTGGTTGTTTTAAGACAATTTCTTATGCTTTATATTTTTACTGTTTGTGTCGCCCAGCAAAGTAGGTTTGCATTCAGTATTTGCAACGCAGCAGAAGACAGAAGAATGGTATTGTAGGCTACTACTACTTGTTATGCATAATTTCATCTGCAGCGTGAAGTCTGGAGGGACTCATTTTCTTAGACTCATTTCTTTGTGCCAGAAGTGTTTTATTCTTGTTTTCACCCGGCCCCATTCACAAAAACGGCAGTTTTATGCTTTTCTTTAATCCAATAATGGTTTCAACGATTGGTGCGTCTTTATCTCGTTTTAAGCAAGATGAATTATAATGTGTAGTATGGTTGATGGTGTATAGATTTATAATATGCGCATGTATTATTACAGTTTTTTTATAAATCGCTGCTAATATGAATGGAGAAATAACTCTTGTGATAATCAGAGTGACGACGTAGACCGATAATTCATGCATGTATAAATTATGATATGTATTTTTTTTGAAAACATGTAAAGCTACTTGAGTATGTGGTATATATGTATTAAGCTTGATGAAGTCTGGGTAACTGTGATAAACTGATTAAAATGCGTGATAGTGTTTGTCGTGTCCTATATCCATTGCATATTACTTAAATTTCAAGCTTCTAAGTAAGTTATATAATATGTATGTCTTAAAAGTATGATAAACTTCGCTTGGGAAACATGTGTGAAAATATTCCAATGTGCCAACGAGAAAAGAGTTTTACACGCTAAAACAACAGCTTAATAGCACTTTCTTAGTCTACTTTTGACACATGTTTGTTTTTCTAAAAATCTTTTTTTTTTTTCATTTACAGGTTACGGGAACATGGCACCTCGAACTTACTGGGGACGTGTATTTTGCATATGTTTCGCCTTGATTGGAATCCCATTTACCCTTACCGTAATCGCAGATGTGGGTAAACTGCTGGCCTCTGGAGTCTCTTCGTCATACAAAAGTCTCCGGAAGCATTTTCCGAAAAAACTCACCACTAAGTCTTCCAAACTAAGTAAAAAATTTGGTATGAACTTTCAGCATGTTACGCGCTGCTGCTTTCTATTTTTTATTTTTTAGTTTCTATTTTTACCTTTTATACTTACGTTTAACATTTATTCGACATGATGTAAATATGTCAAAAGTTCTACTACAGTAAAAGGCAAGTGTTGAAATATGTAAATTGATAGCAATTATTAAGTACTCCAAATATAAGCCATGATGAAGAACGAAACTGATAGGTACATACTTTGCAAACAAATTTATGGAAAACTGTGGTTTCGCAACTCAAATATACATCGTTTGTTAAATTATAATCTCACCGGCCTAAAAATTGGATTTGAGAGGCAAACAATCAACAAAATCTCGGGAAACAGAAACACGACGACCTTATGAAGCTTATGAACTATGTAACTAGAAAATTATGAGAGGAGATATTAGTTCGAGGGTATTTCCGGTTTGAGTTACAACAAAAGATTCGTTATGCAAAATATGCAATTGATATTTTCATAATTTACGCGAATATATTTAGGTTCTATGGTATATTTGCAACAAATGCAACAACTTTAGCTCCCTACTGCAATATTACTTACATGCACAATCACAGCAATAGGTTATCACTATATACCACTATCTTATTTGCAGTGGGGTTTAAGAAAATAGGAAGTAAAAATAAGAGCTGTATAATGGAATATAATGTTCGTATTTATAGCATGTAGGTATATAAACAACTAGTAAAATCTGAGTAATCTTCTAATAAAAATCCAGGCTGTGTTTATAGGTCAAGTGCAAGGGTCTAATAAAAATTGGCCAGTGTTGTCAGGGAAATATTACAAGCAAAGTGTTGCAGAAAATGGGTTTACGTTGTGCAATAAAATACCCAAGCATTCATATTATTTAATGCGTGAGTATCAGGGAGGGTCGGTTGACGACTACCATGGTTTCTATACATGTTTGTTTGTTTCACATATTTGTTGAGTGAAAGCAAATTGAGATCTCGCTACCAATTTTGAACAAAAATTCCAAAACGTTTTCATTGTATCTCACAATTTTCATTTTTACTACGTACGCGTAAAAGAGTGGGTTGCAAAGTACAGCCAATTAGATGGAAGAAAATCAAAGGAAACGAATGAACAGTGCAAGGCAATTGTTTACATCGGCCAATTTTCTCGGTTTTCAATCTCAACAAGCAATTGTAAGCTAGACGGAACATTACTACTAAGAACTTTATTTTCATTTCTGTATTTTTTTTACATCGCAAAACGCTATATCGCTGTCATGCTATATTTGTAATACTATAAAAGTATATACTGAATGTAAATGTATTTTTTTCTATGTGGTTTTAGAATTTTTGTAAGTGTTCCAGTAAAACTATACTCGCTGTTGCATTTATTGTCGCCGTTATGTATGTATATTGCCTATGTAGAAAAAAAACTGCGTCTTACCACTTTGTATATTTTCGTTTATACCGCCATGAAAAAATACAAGATGATTGGCATTTAAAATGTAGATTTCTTTCTTTAATTTTGTGCATACACGTAACTACAATTATTATGCAGTATACAAAACTTATGATGATTTTTTAAAAATTAAAACGTACACGGAAACGGGATATTTTTACTATTATTTCAAAACAAAGCTATGCTGCTATTATTTGATGATATGATTATTTCTATTCAGCATACCTTAAACAAACTTAATTGTTCCAATTTCGTAGTGCATTCGCTTTCTTTTTATTAATATTTTGTGCTCTGATCTCGCTACCGTGATTTAGCCGCGTAATTATCTTGTACCAAAAATTTTGGAATCATACGAACTATGTATTACGCTAATTCTTTTACTTACTTCATGCAATTTAAATTTGTATTATCGTCGTAAAAACATCGTATGCTATTGTGTAAGTAACTTTATGTAATATTTATTATAAGCTTTCTTTACAGTTACTATTTCTAAAATGTAAAATGCAAGATTGATGCATGCCAAGTCATCATTCATTCAATGTTCTTTAATTACGAACTCTTAACTAGCTACTTTCTTGTAGAGTGCAATCTTGAATTTTTATATAATGTATATATATATATTTGAATGATTTATATCTGTACCTCTAATGTATGTATATATGTAGTTTGATCGTAGTAACATTATTAAGGTAGATTTACTCTATACGTTTATATGTATGTAATGTAATGTATGTGTTATATGTAGATTTATTTTATTATAACAACTTTATTCTAGAAACTAATTCATTTTTCTTATACTTTACTTTTCAAACTGTCCTCATGATCTGTCCCCATTGTGCTGGTTGACGATCCTTGGCGTTCATAGGAAAATCTGCAACAGTGGGTGCAGCACTTATGGTGCTCATTTTATATATATCTGCCGGTGGCTACATTTTCTCGATTGGTGAAGGTTGGAAATTTTTCGATTCTTTCTACTTTTGCTTTATAACCATGACCACCATCGGACTTGGTGATATTGTTCCCGGTAAGTTATTTCTTTCTTTTTGACAAACTGTTATTAGTACCCACCCTGTTGCAATTTCGCTTGCAGTTTTGTATTCTACATTACATATATATGTCGTAGTAAGACTTTATTACTACGCTTTCGCGAAACAACTCAGCAAAATGAAAAAAATATGCTGTGAAAAATAGGCGAAATAGGCTACACTTGCAATAATAATAAGACGAGGGCGAAGAGGTGGTGTTCATTGCAAGTGCAAAGCTTTATGTCATACACAAAACGCTTTGATATAAATTATGTACATGTTTCTTTAAAGCAAGAATTCATACATCATAACATTCTCACATTTGTTGTAGTTTTTTTGCATGCTTTGTTTCTGCAAAACTACAATTTTGTCAGAAAATAAATTACGTCCAGCAGTAGTAGCTAGTTTGCCCTGTCAACTTTTAGCTCTAATGGTTGGTTTTAACCCGACACCTTGACATAGATGAAGTAGGCTTTTTATCTCGAATTTTAAGCTAAAAAATGTAGTAAGATCTTTAAAAATATCGATTTTTTCATTTTCTCGTTCTTTATTTCAAAGAGGAGGAGAGAAAAAATATGTATGCATACGTGTGAATTTATTACTGAATCACGATATTAGTCTCGACAATGTCACTTATTATCGCAAGGACAATCAGAATCAAGTTTAAAAACTTTTTGCCGTTTTATTAATTACTTAAGTCTCATGTTTTACTATTAGAATAACACAGGGAATAGGAACCTAAATACGTACATATTTATATGACAAGCAAATTGCTTTTTAATTAAGGTTTTTATACTAAAACGGTCCACCGATTTTTCTTTTTCAAATTACAGAAAAAAAATCTTTCATGCTTCCGTGTATGATATACATCATGATCGGACTAGCGTTAACCTCAACGGCAATCGAGCTTGTGCGGAGTCAGTATGCTGATTCGTGGAAGAGGATGCGTGAGTTATCAACGAGGTTGCACTCATTATCTGGGCCTTTGGCTGAAAGCCTGAAAAAGTAAGTCAAGTTTAATCAGTCAACATGTATGCTAGCATAAAACGTTATTGTGACCATAACTATTTTATGAATTTTTAGATACGGAGATAACGTCAATTTAGATGTGAACGTACTTCGGGATCTCAAAGAGTTAAGAAGGGCAATGGCTATGAGTTCTAAAGGGATGAAACGAGAAGGATCCATGTGGAAAAAGATATGGGAAAACGAGGACGGTTTCGATATCGACATGATTGAGTCGGATGAGCCCCGATTAATTCAAATTATCATTTATGAGTCATCAGTGTAATTCTACCTACAAATCATCCAAACCACAAATGTAATGTTGTCACGATTTTATAATGTACTCGAAAATCGAATAACGTCGCAAAATAAAAAGTTAGAGAATGTAATTCAATTTTAAACTACTTACTATGATTATCAGTTTGATTATTATCTGCGTATAACAAAATGTGTAGAGTGTAATCTAATTCATATTGATACCCTTTACAAAATTTCAATATAATTCTAAAACTTTCGAATGCTTGAAAGTAATTCGTGCCCAGTATCTTATAGTGAAAAGCTATTTTGTGAAAATCCCTCATTAATCTTCAAATAATAACCACTGTTTCGCAAGAACCACTGCCTGTATCTCATTGACCACCATTTTGACAATGATACTAAAATTAAAAAGGAAAATCAATCAAATTGAAGGACTTTTAATTAAGAAGGTGAATAGCGTTTCCGTACTTTCGTATAGATGCATACATCGCGCAACATTATTGTGGTATAAAAATTTTGTGATCTACGAGATATGAATTAATAGCAATATGAATATAACGTATATTGTATGATAAGATATGAATTATGAATGTACGATCTGTTACATATTATTGTTAATTAATTAATATGATACTTGTGCTATAATCTTGTGCTTTTTAGTAACTCAACAGTTTCTCCGCCCCGGTTCCGATTTCCGATATAATTAAAAGTTTAAAAAATCAGATGTTGTCGAATGATACAAGTAAATGTTATTATATCATTAACGCAATATTTTATAAAATTGGGCACAAAAATAATGTTTTAATTAACATACACAAAATCAAAGTAGTGATGTACTAATAACGAATCAAGCTACTCTTATGATTTTTTGTCGTCAGAAAAAACCTCACGGAACATCAATATTCCTTGAATGTACTCGTATTTATAATTTACTAAATTAAGTATAAACTCACATTATTATTAATTTTTAGATACACACAATAATACGTACATAAATATTATACTCATTATATAAAACAGACTATAGAGTTTAAAGCTAAGATAAATAGGCATAAATAGCATTTTAAAATGCATTATGGATGTGAAACGCTTGAAAAGTTTTTTTTTAAATAAAGTTACTTTGCCATTTTTTGACTCTCAATATATTGTAGACGTAAACTCATTTGTGTTACCTCGTCTTCATAATTTTTACTACCTATTTTTAGCACCATACATTCTTCACTAATTTCCGTCATTTTGCACTACCATGCATATGAGGCTCAAGGTAATGCTACATATGATTATTCATATAAGTAATACTAGATTGGCTGATTTTTTTATTTCGTTAGATATTTTGGTAACGTTTGGAAATTACATTCCTTTTTTAATCTCAATTGCATGGAACGCAAAGGCCAATAACTCGTCTCGCCAAATAGTTGCAAAGTAATGTGCAAAGCAAATTATTATATTGCGTGCTTTCGTAATAATATAGTAGGAGGTCAAAGTAAAAGAATTTTCAGATAGTGGTGAAGTGAAATCAACATTGGAACGAAAAAGGTAACAACACCAGCGGCGAAAAGGAAGGGCTGGTGTACGCACACAGCTACATAAAAGGAACACGTGTTAAATAATGAAATTCGAGGTTTGTTTTATTAAATAAGTAGGTAATGATTTACTTTAGTTAAGAAACAAATCAAGTACTTATATAACACTAAATTGAATGCGTGGTAATCTTGAACAAATCAAAGTTTCTCGACTGTTTTGTGAGTATAATGAAATGTATGAAAACCATGCAAAGAACGACGATAACACTATGCATCATCGTCTTGTTCTTGTTTGGTCTCCGTCCAAACTTCACGCACACCATCTACAGAAACCGGTGATGAACACAATCCTTTCGTCTCTCAAACGCCTCATTAATAAAGGAAACATTATTGACCCACATGTATCAACTTGAGGTCTTGTGGCGCAACGGATAACGCGTCTGACTACGGATCAGAAGATTGCAGGTTCGAATCCTGCCAAGATCGTACAATTTTGCACCTTTGGTGTCTCAAGACTAATATGAAATGATCATGTAACTATTTTTCGACTTTCATCTATTAAGGATACATCTTTACAAGCAGTTAAATATAAATGTACATTCATTTTTCCGATATGATGATCAATGACAACAAGTAATATAGCATGAGGAAGATCCCGGCAGGGTGTCATTGATTTTTATTACATCCAAACTTATTTTGCATACATTTGCACCTGATGGGTTCTTTTACACTTTATCAAAATGTTAAACAACAGAGCTACATAAAGTTTTTGAGATAAAACGATTTAAATCACGTCGACATATGTAAGTACAGAAACTGGCCCAGTTTTCGGCCCGATTTCGAATGAATCTTGAGCCTTAAAGTTTACAATGTTCTGCGAAAGTGATTTTATGTATTATGCCACGGTGCATATATAGGTGACTTAAGTTGTAAAGTCTGACTAGTGGCTTTGTTCTATTTTACTCTACCAATTCAGAAATTGGTTAAACAGTTAAAAAAGAAAGGACGCTGCTGCGGTTAGTGAAGCACGTAGTTAATGCAATAAAAATGGATACGTTTGTTGTCGAATTTTCTAGCTTCCGTTTAAAGGGGTTTATGTGAGCCGGTCCATTTATGTACTTTACTTCTGCAACGGTTCTTTATGTATTTTTTTTCTGGTTTGAGCTTCATCTGAATAACATATTTTTTTGGCGAACAATAATGATGTCGATACATTCGAGACATAAACGAACAAATAAAACAAATACCATGAAATGATGTGATGATATTATCAGAGATTAAAGGTCTTCTTCGTGCCGTACCATGTAAGCTGGTACTCAATTTCTATTCCTATGGTATGATATGATTGTATTACATGGTAGGTAACTAGGTAGTCTTCGGTTCGGTTGGTGATTCATGGTGATGTGAAGATTTCGATCAGTGTTCACTAAGTGGAAAAATGACAAAAGAGTATTTTATTTTAAGAGAACACTTTGAGTCTTAATAATGGGACGTAACAATACACACTTTACACAGAATTTTTCTTTTGTTTACTTGTTTGTAACTGCATCCCAGTTTTTTACCTGGTCTAATTCGCTTATACGCACTTTGTAGTTGTCAATCGCAACTTGCCATGTTAGTGCAAACTTTTTGTAAATCCATTGAACGGGTAACCCACGCAGAGGTTTATTCACTTCATTGTTGAAGTTTCGTACATATTTGTTGTGAACTCGTCATCTTTGTTCTAAGAATATCCTCCTTGTCACACTTTTTTTCTGTGCAGTGAAGAGTTTGCAAGATTGCAAGTACCCATCCATCCGCGTCCATGAACTTGAATTTCTACCATGATTATTAGAATGGGTACAAGAACATCTCACAATCGAATCATGTTTCATGTAACATTACTTATTAATAAATCATCTTTCAATTAAACAAATTAGATAATATTTTTTACCCAGTTCATTGAAAAAGGTGCCAAAAATGTGTGGAAAATTTAGTTTTTACTGTATGTATACGCTATTCATGCTCGCCACAGTTAAATTAATTTTCGCGATTAGCCATGAAATGCTTTCTGTGCCACCGGAACTGAGGAAGCACTTCGAAAGGACAGCAAGACAAATACCAACTCCGAAAGGTTAGTGAGTCAAATCTCATTTATACAAGTGATTGGCGTTTAGTGTTAAAAACTTTCCAAATTATTGTTCAGTGCATAGATGTGGTGAAGTGGGTCGAGATATGGTTGTCAACTTTGTGAACTCTAACTATCCAAATGATGATACGCTAGCAGGGGATTGCAAATTTCGAATGGTTATCACCAGTCAACATACATGCCAAGTAAGGGAACATTAAAATGAAATACCATTAACATATATAACATAACAGTACCAGATTTTTGCTTAATTGAGGTCCTAATTATTTTCAGATAAGAGTGGACTTTGTTGACACAGAGCTCATGGACCCAGTTCGAGGGGAATGCCTTTCGCAGTTTTTTATAGTGCAAGGTGATATATGGCCGACTGGTTTACCTCCACTCTGTGGCATTAACAATGATCAGCATTGTACGTAAATTCATGATTAATACTTCCATTTACATTTAATATGCAACTTAACTAGAATCGCTTAATTTTAGTTTACCTGCACCTCGAACCATGGTACACTAATGCTACTGTAATCGACTTCAATTTGGTTACTGTTGTTCGTGGAAGACCGTATCGCTTTGGTGTCTGGCTCACTCAAATTGATTGCTCTTCATTTAACGTTCTAAAAGGTAGAGTACTATGATACTTGTGACGAATAACATTATATTAATTCTGATTACAATTCTCTTTTAGCTCCAGAAGGATGCACACAGTACTTTCTTACAGAAACAGGAATCATCAAGTCTTTTAATTACGAAGGTTACAGATATCTGAACTCACAAAGCTATCAAATATGTATTCGTCCAGTAAGGGGTGCTTGTGCGATACGCTATGATGCAGAGGCTGGAGATTTTTCACTGAAGAAAAGTATATCGGCAAACAAAGAAATAATGCAACGGTAAAAGATTTTTTTTTTATTGGCGATTCAACAACACCATAGTCTAAAGAATTGTATAGTCATTAATATGTGTACTTTTATTTTATTATTATAATATAAAATCAAAATGCATGAGTGACTAGCTTAATGAATTGAATTTACGATAACATAAGTAGTACATACATACAAATGAAATCAAAGATCTTTCTTAATACATTGTGTAGCTCAGGTGTCGGGAATTCGATCTGTGGTACTGATTACATACTAATACCCGAAGGACGAGAAGGAATAGAAAGTTTAAGAAAGCAGCGGTTATTATTCAACAGACGTCGACGTCCAGCAGCAAATCCGGCTCCTCAGCCACCCCCAAAAAAACGTCCCGAAGTTTTACCCTCAGCAGACCGTTTCTGTGGGGCTAACCTTTCTCCAGCAGGAGGAGAAAAAACCAGTAGACCGATTTATGGTAATGATTTGACAATATAATAATAACTTTTAACTTCTAGTGGTTACAAAAACCTTTTTTCCTACATGATAGCTCGCGTGCGATCAAACTTGGTATTTCTGCGAGTCAAGACAACACCATTACAAGAAGAGAAAGGATCTGTTGAAGCACTGAATTTAACAACAGGCTTCCGTATTGCATATAAACAGTTGAAATCATGTATTTACAATGAAGCAGATTTAGCTATACCTCACTCTATCAAAGCAATTCTTGAAACATTACAATGGAACAGCGATGGTGAAATTTCCCAAAGAGAACCTTCTAGTGAAAGTTCTGAAAGTATGACAATTAGCACGAATTCCAGTACCACAGATTCTCCTTCTGATGACGACACCATGTGGGACTATCTTGACATGCATAGTGAGGACAAGGAGACGGATGAGAAAGATTTGTACGATTTTTAGCTTGAATACATTTTACAAAGAGTGCATAAATACTTTTACAAATTACATATACGTCATACAATCGTATATCCCTGAATGCAAAAACATTTTGTACATCAATGTGAATTGTTGAATTATTGAGACACTGGCTAAAGTTACAATTACTTTCTTCACGTATTTCTATTAAAAGTTTTAACATTTGATTTAAACTGATTTGCATAGCCTTCATCTAAGTTTACAATTTTATAGTGTCATTCCATTTGATTTAATACTAACACAATTAACAGTTACAGGGTTATTTGCCAATCGAAATTGTAATCTGTTGATATATTAAAATCAATTTAACAACATACTATTCAATATCATATAATTCATAATTGTAACAATATAAGCATACGAATTTCCAATGAAGCCATGAAGACGCACTAACCTTAACAAAACTTCCACCGATGACCACAATGATTGCATAAAACGAAAGTTGTCATAGGTTCATCCGCACTTCTTGTTTGGAGTTGATTGTACGTACAATCCCGTTTGCCACATTTTCCACATTTCAACAGATCTGTCTTCGTTCCCTGGTTAAGGGCAAGCTGGGCGTCGTTAATAGCCTCTTGGACGAATTTCGTCCTCAATGATTTGAGCTCGTCACTAGCCATTTCCTCTGCTGTCATTCTAGCCAAACGCATTGGGCTGATTTCACCAACCAAGAAATTGAGACGAAGGTTCGGATTTTTCGTATCCTTCAAATTAGCAACTCGGCTACGAACACGATTTTTGTACTTCATTTCCGTATTATTGAATTCCTTGAAAATTTGCTCTTCCAATTGTTCAGATAAGAATTCAGGATCATTTGTACCATCAGGAAGGTTTCCATCACCTTTTATCGCATTGTACAATAACTCCCGGCATTTAAGTCTGACCGCGTCGGTGGTGCTCACAGGTGGAAACGAAGTAATAGTTTGTTTAGCTGTACCGAACGGGGAAGGAGGAGCCGCCTTCGATGATTCTTTGACCTCTACCTTGGTCTTCTTCGCAGCTGGAACTTCCCCATCTGAATCTCCATTTGATTTCCTAGTTTCTGCAGACTTGGTAGGAGTCGAATTAGTTGGAGATGTCTTTCCGTCATTTTCAGGCAAATATTTCTTCCATTTCTTGATTAGCGCTTTTGCAAGTGTGATAACTTCTTTGTCCTCTGATCCCTTTCTTAACTGATTTACAGTCATTCCAATCCTTGTGCTGGATAGCATTTCCAAATCCATAGGTATATCTTGCAAATCCTTTAGCAAATCTAGTGCTTCACTTTGGTCAGCTCCAGAAGCTGCCATTTTCTCTAGTTGCTTTTGAATATCAGAAACTTTCGTCTGGACCTCCATTTTGTGAAATATTTAATACTTCCGGTTAAATATCGTTAAGGAATGTCGTCGGTGAATGTCCTAAAAGAAAATAATGACAACCAGATATTATTTATTTAAAACAATGTTTCCACTGAAAAATAACTCCTATAGAAAATGCAAATTACATAATAATAGTTCAGACTTACACACAACACCAACAATTAAAGGCAGTATTATCAATGACACCGCTGTCAGATAGCAGATCTGTTAAACCTTTAGAAAAATTGTATACTTGACAATTAAATTTAACTGTTTAACAATTCGATACACTATAATACAATAGTTTTTGAGATCGTGTCGGTGGATTGAGTCAATAAAAGTGAAACCCGCCAGTAGATAGTTGCTTTTTGCCACCACAAACAATCGCTTCTCTACTATCTGGAAAAGCGTAAGTAGCGTACCATAAGATTAACATTTATATATATGTTTTTAGTACTCAACTATTCACACATCAACTCATACACAATGCACATACAGCATATACTTTTTTTAAAAGCCGCATCTCTGCGACTGCGAGTCAATTGTTATTGATTGAAAACTTACAAGTTGCATATGTGCAAAGGTATTTTAAAAACAAAGTAAACAAGTTACGGAAAAAATCCAAACAAATATATATTTTTTAATTTCTATAAATGAAATCCAAATTGATGGTTTCTTATAAAATATTTATAACTATCTAACTTAAATATTTACCAATTTTGTTAACATTTAAGTAACTTCTGTTGTCTTAGTAGCATCAGCATTTTGTTTTTATGAACATACAAGCATGTTGTGCGCAATAATGAGTTGATTTTTCTAGCTACATCCAAAGTTTTTATACTCATAAACCTAAGAACCATTGTACTTTGACAGACAATGAAACCAGTTGTAGGCCTTGTTGTTTATGGGTATATGAACGTGTGCTAAATGTACATGACCAACTTTCTTAATTTTACTGAAAGACGGATGGAGCTTGAACTACCTAACTTGTTTGTGGAGAGGTGCCAGATTTGGTAAAATCTTACACCATTTGATTCCCCAGAGTTGTTTGAGATGGCGTAGTAGCATACTTTATGCGTTTTGAGAACAATCAACTTGTACCGATGATGACGGAACGCAAAGTTTTTCATTTCTCTTCTGGTAATATCTGAGCAGCGCAGTAGAATTTCTAGTGTTGTAGAAACAGGTCTGGTTGCGGTTCTCACGATACCCCATCTCTATGAAATCATCAGAATATAAGAACAATGAAAATTATAGAATTTGATTACAAGTTTCGGCTATTCATAGAATAAGTGAATTAGTCTCCACCACCTGCATTTTAATTTTTCACTTGTTTAATTAGTCCTTTTTATGCTTATCTCTTTAGATGAGATATTTGGTGAACGTCAGTTTCCTTCCTCTTTAAAAAAAGACTTGATAATTAGGCGCAAATTTTCGGTATTTAGTACGATGGTTACAAGTATGCTAATGATGTTAAGAGAAATGTTTCAGTCAGTAGAAAGTGTTAAGAAAACATGTCGTGTTGCATATTTCAGAGTCATTAGACCCTCAAAAAGTCATTTGCGTGTTATTTTAGACTCTGACATTTCAGTAGCAGCAACTTTGTTGCCAAATGCTCTTTTTTTGAGTGGAAATAAAGTACGTACAAATTTTTTGTTACTTTCAACTCACGAAAACATGACGGGGTTTTACCAGTTAGTAAATTGCTTCGTTAAATTGATTAAACATTATTATTAAAAAGATTACACTAATTGTTGGTCTAATTTTTTTAAAAGATTTTAGTCGAGTTTCAAAAATGCATTTAATTTTTGCACTGACAAGACAACCGTCCACGAATATATATATATATTTTGTTTTCCTTGGAAATATATTTTTATTGGTAGTCATTTGCAAGTGTATCCCTTTTAACTATTAAACGTATTATGTCATTTGTCCAACCAACCGAGAGTAATAGCTTTTTGGTATACTTGTCTGTCACCCTTGTCTACAGAGAAGCTGCTCCTTTTGTGTGTTCCTTCCATATTATTACACTGGTAATAATGGCATAAGCATGTGAAATGTTTTCATTTTAAGTTTCGTTAGTAATATCATTATTATGATTGCATGTAATATATAAAGTGTGTAGGTGAGAGAGAGAGATTTTTTATAGCCTCTACGTAGGTAGTAGGTAGCAACTATAACACTTTTTTCTTTGCGCCGTTGAGGAGCACAAGAGTTCGTGTTCGTAATGTTATTATTAGGAGAAAGAAAAATAACCCAGTGAAATGATCTTGTGAGGAAATGATGCGTTAAAAATGTAGAGAGTTATGGTGGTTTTACTCATCAGTTTGTCGGATAATAAGAAGAGACAGCGAAAAAAAAGCAAAGTAGAGTTTTTAGTGGCTGCTACTCCTCCGCTCCTACAGCTTTTTCCCTCATTTATTCCTTTTCACATTTTTCCTTCCTCTTGATCTCTTCTTTTACACTTATCCTGTTACAACAACACATTGCCAATATCCTGTCACCAAGAAAAGTCAACCCCATTGAATCATTATATTGTCATTATGTACATCATAAAAACGGAAGGCTGAAATGCTGACTCCCATTCGTTTTATCGACATCGAAAGAAATGAAATTCCGCTACGAACTAATGCTTCCATCCTCCACAAAAATGCCTTCTCCCTCTCTTTCTTTCTGAATGAGAGAGAGAGAGAACGCTCGTAGAATGCTCATGTCATCATTATCAGCAACATCCAACAAAACCAACTATTGACTATTAATGCAAAATGCATATTTATCTCGGCAATTGAATATGTTCATATTACTTCTTGTGCTTATTTCGAGCATTTTCAACCATTCTCTCTCTCCCTCTTTTTTCTTAAAGACCTTTTTGTCAGTGATTGTAAGTCTCTCAAGTAAACTGGCAACACCTAATTCTCTCTCTCAGAGCAAAGCCAATTTTTCTCTCTACCTTGCTGCCATGTTAATATGAGTTTGTTCTTTTGAAGGCGTAGCTATCTAACAGCACAGTATTAACACTAATAAAAATTCTAGATTCTTAGAAGAACATCTATATAATATGTACATATAACACTTTGGAGAGCATCAGCATCATCGGTATCTTCTTCTTTTTTTCAACGTAATGTGTTTATAATACGTGATAGCAGCATTACATGGTTAATGATAGTGCTATTCGTCTTTAACGTTTTTCCTGGCAGAAATCATTTCACTCTCTCTCTCTCTTATTCTCATCGTAGAGAAAAAAAATCATTTCCCAAAAGAGAAAATGGCATTAGTTTCATGTCCTCTTTTACCATATTGCAATCATTAAGTAATATATCGTTACTTCTCGAATGAGTGCAGTTTTGCACTAACCAAATTGAACATAGAAATGAGATCCATACAATTACGTTACGGATGAAACTTCATTTTCAACCGTTCATATCACACATTTAATTTGAAGTACACACGTAGATCACATATCCTTTCTGCACAGTCTTTTTCAAGCACTTGCATGACACGGCAGACTTAACGCGTGTGAATCTTTTTACTTTTGACACATTTTTGGCACTCGTATTTTCTTTTTTTCACATCTGCTCTCTCTTCATTTGGAAAAGATGAAGAATAGGTCTTGGCTGGCTAGAAAAAAATTATTTAAAAATTAGAAAGAGGCTGTGTGCTATGTAAAATAAACGGTTGAATTGCAAAGGGAACTTATCGGCATCTTTAGCCAGCAATCAATCCATCCACGATATCTCAACACTTCATCACTACTTTATGCATTTATATTATTCATAATTATGCAAATATTGCGAATGCTTGTAAAAATACTGCCACCGAGCGAACAGGCTGCCTTTTTGAGAATGTATACTACATAAAATCGTTTTATAGCTGTTTTCTCATCAGCCATTCTCTTGCATTTTTTACTACTGTATTGTAGAACTCAAGGGAGAACTGTCTCACAGTCTTGTTAGCACAGATGTAAAAGCATTTCATTCACAAAAACATGCTTGTTGATACCGCACATGTAACATTTAACAGTTTTGGTAATCATAGGTACTTCTGTAGATCTACATACGCATTTTGAAAGAATCTTGTCTCATTAGTAGCTTCTTTTTTATGATAATTATCATCGGTTCAATTCCACCTCCATATATCGATGTTGATTTGATGCGTGATTGCTGATTGCCATTTATGCACGCAAATATTACATCAGTATTAGTTGTTAGTGGCGTATTTAAATGTACGTATATCGCATTGATTTAATATAAATAAATCGTTGCACTATTGTGTGTTTTTCATCAACAAGTAGTCGGCACACTAAAAATTCATCAATCAATTATTAGAACTGCTGATGAAGCTTGTATTTAAATGAACAAATCATGTAACATCAATTTAGGAAATCAGTCATGCTTAACCTGTATTTACGATTTGTTATTTGTGCCAAACAAAAAAGTCGCATGCATTTTTCAATTTGCATATTGTCATCAGTGTAACTTTTCAGAAGGTAACCCTATTAACTATATCAAAGTATGTGATCTAAAATTTGACAATATTATTTGTCTGCATAGGTATATTGCAATTTAGTTTTTTTTATTGAACATAAATTTTCCCACGGTCTTTTGAACATTTATGTGTCATGTATTTTGATGAGGTAATTAAAATTTCACCTACTGCCTGGTGTATGGTAAGATGAACTAATTTCAGTTGATGAACTCTTGTCCTCTGTATTTGATTGCCAAACATTGATTATTTATATGTGTTTATTATGTTTAGTATATATGTATGTGTAAAGCTATTATACTATTTCCAAATGACTCATAGCTCATGCATCATGATAGAGTTTTATGATATCTCTGTTTTGTATATATAATAAATATGAAAAACATTTTAAATACGAAGTCAACTTTAATTTGGACACACGCTTTGCCCATTACTATGATTCTTATCAATAGATTTAATGGAAGTGATGGATGCTGCTAAGTAAGACTGCTCGTTTCTATGCTTGAATAAGTCGGCTAAAATATGATACTTTATATTTATTTAGGTGATATTGGAGATGGAAAACGGCCGCGATTATGATATTATTGTGAGGAAGCTGCTGAGATTCATTCTATTGTGTGTAATTCCCGTATGAATAGCCGTCACCAGCTTGTTGAAGAATAAACATGTATATTGTTATTTAAAACATTACACGATAAAAAATGGGCAAAGGGTGTGCTTTATGTTTGTGTGATTGATCATTGATCGAGGGACAAGTTGGTACATTATTGCACATTATTGCTACTTTGTTGCATCTTAAATTTAGGATAGAAAATTATTTTATTTATTATTAATTTCTTGTAACGTAACAATTTAGTTAATCATACAAGCACTTAGAATATTCAATACACGAAATGACACAAAACACATATTTCATTCTTTGTCCTATTGTCTATCTTTGACTTCATGTGTGAATCGCAGAGATAAGCTGGAAGAGCATAAAACAAGTTATTATTTTAGAACTCTCTAACGTAAATACTTGTTATAAGTGGAATGAATGAATGTTGAACGTGTAGATAGTTATTATGAATAAAACCCCTTTTTCATGGGGGCTGATCCGTTGAGGAAGCTTTCATTTCTGGATTCAAATTCCAGTCGTCGTAGGGATCCATTTCCCGGATCCACTCTTTTTGTCAAGTGAAACCACAAGCAGCTTTTCAAAGCCGCGACAACTGTCACTCAGCTAGTTAGTCAGCAGGGAACATAGATAAACTTCATATTATAACTTCAGTATTCACATATTAACAATGTACTTTTTTTATCAGAATAGGAATATTTGGAACGAATGAAATTATGATTGACTGCCGCATTTCTTGGAAAACTTAGCTTTACATACATTCCACAAACTTGTTATTTTATTTTCATTATTATTTTTTCGTTTGGAACTGCTCATTTACTCTCTAATGTCTTTCATAATTGATAAAGTGTAAATAGTATGCAGTATAAGCAGCAATAAGGGAATAAGATGTAATAAAATAGAGACCATAAATCAGTTTGTTTGCATAGGCGTTACTGCTCGGAATAATGTGTTTGCATTGTTTTCCCATTTATAAGAACTGTGGTACAACAACAGTCCAATGAAAATTTTCGATTGTACTAACAAGGTAGTCAAACTAATCATGATTCTTTACATATGCTCCATCATCCAGCTATAATAATGACATTATTACGGAGCTGAAAGCGAAGCTCAGCGGAGTATTGACTTGATCGCGTTTGTCTGTCTGTCTGTCTGTCTGT